>JAUZSV010435709.1:0-10086 GCA_034780495.1 Parotocinclus cesarpintoi | reverse complement strand
TGTGTGTGTGTGTGTGTGTGTGTGTGTGTGTGTGTGTGTGTGTGTGTGTGTGTGTGTGTGTGTGTGTGTGTAGGGATAGGAGTAGGGATCTAAGTGTGTCTTTATTTAACACAGTGTTCTTGTTTATTTGTTTATGTTTCCTCCTGTGCAGGAACAGACTTTAATTAGAACCAGGACTGAGGTCGATCAGAATTTACGTTAGAACCCGCTGTAAGTTTATCTCTAAACTAAGATTTAATTAAGTCATTAAATGGATCGATGAGAAGATAAGAACAGAATCTGTTTTGTTTGGGATGCTGGTTTATTTTTAAAAAAAGGACCTGAGAGTTTGTTACCTCGCTAAAAAAATACCAGCTTAACGGATTTATTTATTTCTATGTATTTAAGTTTTTGGTTGTTTATTTGGATTATTTAACGTTGCTTTGAGCATCAGTGGCCATTTCAGCCACACACACAAAGCCTAGTCACATGTACTGCTCATATATAGGCAGTTTAGAGACACCAATTAACCTAACGCATCTTACACAGACACGGGGAGAACATGCAAACTCTTAAAAAAACAACTTTATCCACTTTAGACTGGTTAGTAATCAGATATTAGAGGTTTATTTCTGCTCTGCATGTAGTATTTATGATTAGACCAGAGAATTTGTACCTTTATGTATAGAATTCAGCACCAGACCAGAACTAACTGGGATTACATATATCAACCTGCTGGTTTAACTGGGAATCTGCTAGCTATGTTCATTATCCTGTCTGAATAATAATTTAAATCTCTCACCATATTGCCTTAATTAAATTAATTAAATAAAACCTTACATTAAATGATCCCTCTGAAGGGACATCTTCATTCCCCCGGTATCGTTTGGGAATCGATTCATCCAGAGGACTCGTTCATAGAGGAATCGACTCGTCTGTCTGAACGAATCGCCCGTGGGTAGATTGGATCGGCAGGACGCGCGCGGACTCGCACACGGACAGAACCGGAGACGCGGACGCGCTGTGTGCACGCAGAGCTCGCGCTCCCTGTGCTGCTGCTTCTGCTGCTGCTGGAATCCGAGCTCGGACCCAAGCATAAGGATTAGGATCAGGATCAGGATCAGGATAAGCTGCACGGGCTTCAGGACTTTCCCCCTCCACCCTGGTTCTCCTCCAAACTCTACGATGCTCGATTGGAGATGGAGGATGGCTGGAGATCTCCTCCCGAACGCTGCACGAGCCAAGACTGAAGATCCGCGATCAGATGAAACTCTTCCGATCAGCAGCGGAACCGTCCTGGATCCGGATCTTCCCAGGATCTGAGGCTCAGCTTTTAGGATCCAGAGATCCAGAGATCCTAAAACCTGCCCGGATCGGGACCGAACCCGAACCCGAACCCGAACCCGAACCGGAACCCGAGCTGAATTTGGGAGCGCCTTTAGGAGATCGTCCTCTGTGCAGGTAAAGACTGGACGGATATTTATGGTAGAAACGGAGCTCAAAAGTTAAAAGTTAGTGCCCACAGAGCTCGGTTCTGATGTGTTTTCGGCTGAACATCGGAGCTTTGGGCTGAGCTTTTAGGAAGGAGGAACCTGGAGGAGCTTTGTAAGTTTAACAGAAGCTCTACTGGTTCTGGAATCTTTAAAAGAAAAAGGGAGCAAAACAGGAGGTGATGGATTTATTAATTACAGTAACACTAAAATATAGGAATGTTATTGATAAGGGTGGACCTGGTGGTGCTTTATTGATGTCTGAGGGGAAATTTATGATGTGGGTTATTAATAATTCAGCGTATTCATGAGGGTACGGGCGCACACACACACACACACACACACACACACACACACACACACGAGAGCAGGCTGCAGGGCCGAGAGAACCTTTTTTTATATTTAGATACAGAAATAAGTCCAAACAGTCCAAACGGCTCTTAACGTAAAGGTCTGTGTTAATGTAGAGATCAATTAAAAACAGCCAGGAAATCAATTCAGACAAGAAACCGTGTGCAGTCCGAGCGATGGAACCTCAGCCGTCTTTCTTCAGTGATCAGAAGGTCCGTGGAGAAATCAGGACTTACAGAGCCCCAGTGAGCGAGCGGACCCAGAGCGGACCCAGACCTGGACGTGGTGTGACGCTTCCGAACCCGGGCGGACCTTCAGCAGAACCCTGTTTTGTTTGTACAGAAGCAGACCTAGACCTGCTCTCTCTCTCTCGCTCCAGCTTTTAGCACCACTGTGATGTCGATTTGATTTTAAGGAAAGCACCCTGAGCCACGAGCAGGCCCAGCTCTGGAGTACAGAGCCGTCCGTCAGCCGTCAGCGTGGTATTTGACAGATTAAACACCTCGATGCCCTTTATGAGACTGAGAGCTCGGAGATGCTGATGTCGCCAGCTTCTCGTGGCTCGACGTGGACTGGGTGCTGATTACCGACTCTGTGAAGAGCTTCTTTCTTTTTCCTTTTCTTTCTCTTTTTTTATAGGTCGCTCTTCCTTATAATCCTGCTTCGCTCGTACTGAATAAGGCGCACGTTTTACTAGGTTGTTCCTGTTCCTGCTCCATCTGGAATATTATTTTTAATGACTGGATCGTTTTATTATTGGCCCTGAAATCTGTAAGGAAGTCTAAAATGTAAATGATATAAAATAACTGGGTTATTAGGACTGATATGCAACTTAATCAATCAGTTATTCACTGGTTAAGGTGCCGCACAAAAGTCTTAAGCCACCCTTACAACAGATTTGTGGTTTTAGCAACGCTATAATGACCAGATCATATTATATCTCATATTATTTTTTTATTAAAAAGGACATTCCTGGTCTTTAAAACTGGGTTAAAAAGGGTGGCCTTGGCATCCTGATATTAAACCTCTGTAAGGGAAGCTTTATTTCTGTTTTTTAATAGTGCTTACGTATGGTCATTATATATCATAATCCAGTCGTGGCCTAATACTTTTGCACAGTACTGTATACAGGTAGCATAATAATAATATAAATAGATGCCACATTGGTCCAGGCAACTTCATATTATTCTTCATGGATTGTAGTCTAATAAATAATAATATAATATAATACAACAGTCTAATAAATAATAATATAATATAAAAACTGTTTAATAAATAATAATATAATATAAAAACTGTTTAATAAATAATAATATAATAGAAGACGATATTATAGCACTTACTATTTTATGTTATTCTACTGTTTACACCAAATCTGCTATTTACTATTGCTCATTTATTAATTTATTAATGATTTAATTTTAAAATATGATGTCTCACTTTGTTTTGCTACATATTTTGGTCAATTTTAAGACCTTAAAGATGCACTCTTTTATTTTTTTTATTATATTTTTATTAGTCGATGAAAGTTCTTACCCTGGGCAAAAGAAAAACTTAAACAACGAGGACGTGGAGAGAAAAAAAGCCTTTTTTCCACAACATAAAAACCTTTTCTGCATGTTTAATCATAATAGGACAGAGTTTAAACTCTCTTATTAACCAAAACAAATCCAAATCCAGTCCTGAGTTTTTACAGGTTCTTAGCAAATCTTTTTTGGACTCCCCATAGGTAAGAAAAACGTGCTCATTGTGCTTTTTACCCAGAACTCCACAGCGCCCCCTTTTACTCCGGTTTGTTTACACTCTGTTCTTGCCTGGACCAATATGGCGGCCGTGTTCACAGATTCTAACATTGGACTGAAGAGGCTTTGTCTACTTTAGCTTTCAGTTCCGGGTCAAACTAAAGCTATGATTATGTGGGAGTAATGTTCAGTATCAATATTTATTAATTTATTATTATTTTTTATTATTATCCTCAGTTTTCTATACATTTATTAATAGTCTACTCCTAAACTTCCCCTCGGACATCAATAATCTGTCGTTCTCTCTATAGAAATATCTATAAATATAAATATATATTTATAACTTATTATTATAATTTTTTATTATTAAGAAAACCCAAATATTAGGGCTGTAACGATTCATCACGATATATCAGATATCATTGCTCCCTCTGCGCACATTATAAACACCAGAGGGCGCAATCGTGCATCATATACGGCATATGTTCCTTCATATCTTTTTCATTAGGGCATAAGGGGGTCATTATGAAAACCTAAAGGGATTTGGGATGTTTAAAGAATAATTCTAGAGCATTTCCACACGTTTTTATAAATTAAAGATAAAGATAATTTATACTTGTAGTTACTAAAAGCTTTTAATTGCAGGAGCCTCGTTGTTTTGGTTTATGAACTAATGGAATAAGGGGCGGCGTTTTGCCTTGTTTACACGATAAAAATGGAATAGTGAGTAATGATCTCTACTAATATCTGATCATAGATCAATAACTTAGGAGTAAACTATTTATAAATTAGTTTAAAAACAAAAAATACTTTGGAACAGCCAGTAGATCTAAAATCAGCAAATGAAGATAGATATGTATTCTTAATTAATTAATTCCATGTGATCAATACAAAATGATTTAGTAATAACTGATACTAGATGATGCTAAACTGATATATTGATTGATGATTTTAAAACTGTAAAATGAGCAGGATGTTAATAATCAGGAGGTAGATGCGTATACAGAGCCGTGCAAAAGTTTTAGGCCACCTTTAGATTAGATGGGTCGCTATGATGAGCATTATTTATTATTTATTAGCCATAAAACAAGAAAAGAGTACAGCTTCATCGTGTTTTTGGAAGGGTAGCAGCTTAGGAACAGCTTTTATAGAAGGGGAACAGGGGGAACAGGTGAAGATGTGCCAAACATCACAAAGATTACAGAGAGAAAATTATAAATGTAAGATTTTGGGCAGTATGTTGCACAGTGGAAGCTAAAAATTTACTTTTTAAAACCGTCCTGTTTAAACATTATCCCCCAAATTGGGAGCAAAATGTCGATTTTAAACATCAGCACCCTGAATGGTAAATAAGGGATGATCCCAGTCCCACCAGAGGGCAGGAACTCCCTCCATCATTTAGTCACCAAGAGACCATGTACCGACTGATTTTTAAATCTATTTTGTTTTTTATTTTATGACTAATTTAAATATTATTATTGATGTAAATTATATGATTTACTTAATTGTACTATTGCTATAATATGTATAATTAATATACTATAATTAAGTAAAAGTATTTACCTAATTAACATCTAATCCACCCATGGAGGCGGGTCCCTTTATGAGTCTTTAATTAAGTTAAGTTATTTAATTAATTAAGGTTTCTTCCTTCTACTTTCAGGCATTTTCCTTGCCACTGTCGCCCTAGGTTTGCTCAGTTATGGGCTTGGCCTTATAAGATCATATAATATTATAAAAGATTTGAGACGATGCTGCCTTCTGACTTCAATTTCAGACCCAGTGCTCCAAAATAATACGCTAACCTTCAACATAGAAAACAAAATATTTTCCCGACTTTGAGCCGGGTTTTTAGGAAGGGGGTTACATTCAAATAATCATCGTTTAATTCAAGGTTATTTATTAATATCGCTCATTTTCATTTAAAGTTGCTCTAAGATGTAAATGGTTTTAGAATTCATTTGGATCGTTATTGATTTTATTCACTGTATCACGTTCCTTTGCTTCGTTTTTTATTTTAATCACGAATTACACACGTAAAAATTAACCTGTCTGAGGTCGGGAGTGGATTTATTGTCTTACTTATTATGGAAAAATTTAATCCAGACATAATATAACATAATTCAGATTTATTTCCATAGCGTTTTTTATAACGGAGTATTAGATCATCTTCTAACACTGAACTCCAAACCCAAACTGAGCAAACCTAGAGGGCGACAGTGGCAAGGAAAATCCCTAAACGTTATTGGTAGGAACAAAAATAAAACGGGGGATTCGGAGGTTATTCTGTATGGTTAGAACCAAAAGGTGGCCTAAGACTTTTGGGCAGGTAGAGATAAATAACACTTTAGTTATTATTAATAGAAAAACTGGAGGTTATTATTGATAAAGAAATGAAAACTTAGTTAAACCATCATGTAAACGAGGATCAGAACGAGTTTGATATTGCTAGCCGGGTTTAAAATGTTGTGTATGATAAGAGGGTCAGAATGTGGCCTGGGCACGGATGGGAAGTGCTGGCACGATGCCCCACGGACCCGTAGTACAGTGCCCGTGCCCCTAAACCCAACGTTTCTGTTTTGTGTTGCTGCAGGAGGATGGACGGGGCGTGGGGGCGAGGAGCAGTCGTTACTGATATACCCGCCGGAGCTCGTACCGTCTGTAAGCGTGAGGCGTGGAGGGAAAATGTGATGAGTTCAGCTAGCAGCGTCGAGTCGAGCATGGATGGAGGGAGGAACGCCAGCTAACGAGACCGCCGCTCCTGTGGGGGGGCTTACCAGAGGCAATTACAGCCGGATTACCCGCTTTTCCCCGGCATAGCCGTATCGTCGCAGAGCCGTTAAGAACTTTGGAATTTATTCCTACGTTATTTTTTCTCGTTAAACATGGAGTTAGCGGTGCGGATATGGAATAAAGATGCGATGATGTTTCTCAGACCGTGGATACCTATCCTCCTCGGCCTTCATATGCAGTTCTCCTGGGCCACGACGTGCCCGGACGAGTGCCGCTGCGACCGGACCTTTGTGTACTGCAACGAGCGGAGCTTAACGTCGGTCCCTCTGGGGTTGGGCGAGGGCTACAAGACCCTGTATCTCCACAACAACCAGATCAACAACGCCGGATTCCCGGCGGAGCTGCACAGCGTGGCCTCGGTGGAGACGGTGTATCTGTACGGCAACCAGCTGGACGAGTTCCCGGTCAACCTGCCCAAGAACACGCGGGTGCTCCATCTGCAGGAGAACAACATCCAGACGGTGTCGCGCTCGGCCCTGGCTCAGCTGCTGCGCCTCGAGGAGCTGTACCTGGACGACAACTCGATCTCGACGGTCGGCGTGGAGGAGGGGGCGTTCAGGGAGGCGATCAGCCTCAAGATCCTCTTCCTAACCAAGAACCATCTGAGCAGCGTCCCCATCGGGCTCCCCGACGACCTCAAGGAGCTGCGCCTGGATGAAAACCGGATCGCTCTGATCACCGACGACGCTTTCGAGAACGTCACCAGCCTCGAGCTCCTCCTGCTCGACGGGAATCTCCTGACGGACGAAGGCCTCGCGCTGGCCGCCTTTCAGAGCCTGGTTAACCTCAAAACCCTGTCGGTCGCTCGCAATTCCCTGACGGTTCCGCCCCCCAACCTGCCCACGCAGTGTTTGGTTAAGCTCAACTTGCAGGAGAATCTGATGACAGAGATCCCTTTGACGGCCCTCCGTGGCCTCCACCGGCTCGAGAGGCTGGACATTTCCAACAACCAGCTGCAGACTCTTACACAGGGGGTCTTTGATGGCCTCCAGAGCCTGAGACAGCTCACTGTTCGGAACAACCTTTGGCACTGTGACTGCGACATTAAATGGGTCATATTGTGGCTGAAGTCCCTGCCTGCGTCGCTCAACGTCCGCGGGTTCATGTGCCAGAAGCCGGAGGGCGTGCGCGGTATGGTAATCAGGGAGCTAAACCTGGACATGATCCAATGCCCGGCTACGGAGTCGCGACCGACCCAGCAGCCCCCTCGGTCTGCTCAGTCCTCTCCGCCCGGGGCCGAATCAAGCACGCTCCTCTCCTCGCCGACTCCTTCCGTCGCCCGGACGTCCAGCCCGGAGCCGCCCTCGCCCGCCCTGTCCACCGTTCACGAAAACGAGCTCAGGACCGAGAGCCCCGAGACCCCCGAGCAAGATCAGGAATCCCTGCGCGTCTCGTTCATCGTCCTGAACAGCTCGTGCGTCCTGGTGAACTGGATCGCCACCTTTACGGTCACGGCCTACAAGGTGACCTGGGTTAAGCTGGGCCCCAGTCTGATCTCGGACCCCGTCCAGGAAACCATGGTGGAAGGGGAGAACCAGAGGATCCACCTGACCAACCTGGAGCCCAAATCGGTCTACCGGATTTGCGTGGACCCTCTGGACGCCTTCAACAGTTACCACGCTGGAGAGGACTCCATCTGCTCGGAGGTCATGACCAAGCCGTCGTCGTACGACCTGGACGAGAAAGCCGAGCAGGCGAGCCAGCGGGACCTGGGGACGTCCCTGCTGCTGGCCGGCCTGATCGGAGGGGCCGTGCTGGTGGTCCTGATTCTCCTGCTCAGCGTTTTGTGCTGGCACGTCCACCGAAAGGAACGTTCGGCGCAGTCCAAGTGGAAATACAACCGGGGCAGGAGGAAAGACGACTACTGCGAGGCCGGGACCAAAAAGGACAACTCCATCCTGGAGATGACCGAGACCAGCTTTCAGATAGTTTCTCTGAACAACCAGCAGCTCCTTAAAGGAGACTATCAGATCCAGCCCATTTATACCCCCAACGGCGGGATTGGCTACACGGACTGCCACGTCGCCAACAACGCCGCCGCCTACTGCAAGAACAGCGTCCCCGTGGCCAACCCGTGCCATACGTGATGGGTTTGGGGGGACGTCCCGGGGCGCTTTGTATTGTCCCGAGCCGAGAGCTGTACAGTAGATATTTCAGAGAACTGTAAATGATGTAATTTATACTCTTATCAGCGATATCGCCTTCTTTTGTATCCCAGTAAAATGCAAAAACGACTTTACCATTTCCTTCCCGATCGACGGTCGTACGGCTCCCGCGGAGCGCCCTGTTAGACGTGGCCTCGTAGGAAAACCGAACCCGGAGTGGGTGCGGGCGGGCGGGCGGGCGGGCGGGCGCAGGCTATTGTTTACATTGTTGTGCACAAAATCACAGAAAGTGCCCAGGATATATCGGTACGACACTTAGGTCGAACGTTTCGCACTAATTAATCTTCTTGGTTTGGGTTTTTTTTTTTGGACACGATTCGCCCCTCTCGCTTTGTTTCCTGGTTAATGTGGATTGAGATTCAGAGGGAGGGGTTGGATCTTCTCTCATTACCATAGCGCAGGAGAAAAACACCTGATTACATTGGCACAGCGCTTCTGTTTTTGGTTTGGTTTTGTTTTGTTTTATGACGGTGACGCGTTATCGTTCTGCATATTTATTTGACTGAATGGGTGGGGTAACGGTAACGATGTCGCTAACGCTAACGCTAACGGTAACGGGGATCGGATCAGGACGTCCCGTACCCCTGCTGTACCGTTATTATCAGCTTCCTCGTTTTCTTGTTTTTTAGCTTCTGCTTCGACTCTGTGAAACATAAAAAAAACCGAGAGATCCAAAGGATGAACAAATGCTTTGAGTTTTAATGAATCATCTCCAGTATTATTAATAAACATTGTTACCATGACGAGGGTAATTAATGCATATAATTATTATGACTATTATTTAATGATTATACCTCCTTAATGTCTGTAGGTTTATATAAGGTGTTTTTTTTTATTCTTTGTTGACGGATGAAGAGTTTCTGTACAACCCCAAATCAAAACGAGTGGAGACGTTTAAACATGGGAATTAAAAACTAAACAAATATCACCTTTTCCTTATATTTACTTTAGCTTTTTTATTTTCCTTTTATTCTTTTATTTTATGGTTCATCTGACATTCCAAAAAGTCCCTCTGGGATTATTATAGTTCCTCTGGGATCCTTAAAGTTGTAAGATTGACCTGTAAGATTCCTAAAGTTCCTGTAAGATTTCTAAAGTTCCTGTGAGATTCCTAAAGGTTCCTGTAAGATTCCTAAAGTTCCTGTAAGATTCCTAAAGTTCCTTTGAGATTCCAAAGGTTCCTGTAAGATTCCTAAATGTTCCTGTAAGATTCCAAAGGTTCCTGTAAGATTTCTAAGGTTCCTGTGAGATTCCTAAGGTTCCTGTAAGATTCCTAAATGTTCCTGTAAGATTCCTAAATGTTCCTGTAAGATTCCTAAAGTTCCTTTGAGATTCCAAAGGTTCCTCTGGGATTATTATGGTACACCTCAGATCTTTAAAGTTTATCTGAGATCCTTAAGATTCCTGTAAGATTCCTAAAGTTCTTGTAAGATTCCTAAAGTTCCGGTGAGATTCCTAAAGTTCCTATAAGATTCCTAAAGTTCCTGTAAGATTACTATGGTTCCTGTGGGATTCCTAAAGTTCCCATAAGATTCCTAAAGTTCCTGTAAGATTGCTAAAGTTCCT
>JAUZSV010435698.1:0-10088 GCA_034780495.1 Parotocinclus cesarpintoi | reverse complement strand
CTCTGCACTACTGTAACACTGTAAATTTCCCCATTGCGGGATGAATAAAGGATTATCTTATCTTATCTTATCTTAAATACATGTCTTGTAATGTTGACATGAAGACATGATTAAAAAAAACATTGAAATATTTTCCTCATAACTCACATGAAGGTATTTGATAGATACGTAAAACATTTTCTAAAAGGTATTAGAATGTATAATTAAAAGAAATAACTCCACTCTGTACCCTTTTCTTATTCGCAACTTTAGTACATGAGGTCCAGTTGTTGTATTCAGGCTGTGCTCATCCAAGTCAGTCCATCTCTACAACTGCTCATATAACTGAGTTATCCCTCGATCACATGGGAAAGTGTGTCCTCGAACGCGGGTTTACCTACTGCCTCCATCTTAGGCGATGTATTCTGTTGTCTGGCATATAAATACGTATAAGGCAGATGTTCAATCACAGATGTTCATATAATTCAGGTAAATAGAGAAAAATAAGCAGGCAATCTCGTAACTGAAAATCAGGCAAGGTACAGGATAACAGCAAACAGAGAAAACCGAATCCAGGAAAACAGAGAAAAGTAAATGGAAACCAGAATCTAAAACAAACTCATGCTTAGTACAGCTTGTGAGGAGAGACGTAGTGCATTGTATCTAGTTAGCGGATGGCGTGGCTCATTGGACTCCGATATGCTAGATGTTGGTAAACTTGATCTTAAATAAGTACTCCATAGACAACTTTCGTGTGTATTTGGGTACTTCTGTGTATGCCCATGTAAGTGCAAGTAAGTGTGGTAAAAGCTACACAAATGTCTAATTTACATTTTCATTTACATTATTTAGCAGACACCCTTGGGAGGTTAGTCGAGGTAAGTTCAGAATAAATGGGGTAGCTAGATAGCCAGAGATTCAGCTGTTTGAAAATTGAGGGGAAGTTCATTACACCACTTGAGAGCCAGAACAGAGAAGAATCTAGATGAATGTGTTCGAATGTCCTCATCCCCTGAGAGAGGGGAGGACCAGTCGAGCAGTGGTAAGCGAGGTGCAGTGCGGGGTGTGATAAGTGCTGCAAGGTAAGAGGATGCAGGCCCATTTTTAGCTTTGTATGCAAGCATCAGAGTTTTAAATCTGATGCGAGCAGCTACAGGGAGCCAGTGGAGAGAGCGGAGCAGTGGTGTAGTGTGTGTAAACTTGGGAACATTAAACACAAGTCTTGCTGCTGAATTCTGAACAAAAAGATCAAACAAGTAACACTAAACACAAAAAACAGACAAGCTGCATTTTAAGTTCATGGGTCCTTGCTTCTACAGTGCCTTGACTCTACCCTCCATGTCCACAGCCCCCTCAGCCCCACCACAGGAAGTTTCTCTGCTCAGTCTCTCTTCTACCAGCATTAAGGTGAGTTGGGTGGCACCTCCAGCTGACAGTCACCATGGAAACATTGTACGCTATACCCTGGCCTACCAGGCACTCTCAGGAGAGGACCTGAAGCGTCATGAGGTGAAAGACATCCCTGCTAATGCTACCAGCTACAAACTGGAGGAACTAGAGAAGTGGACAGAGTACCAGGTCTGGATTAAAGCCCACACTGATGCCGGGCCAGGCCCAGAGAGCACCACTACCACCATTCGGACACAAGAAGATGGTATGCCCTCTGAACCACCTGAATTCCTATGGCAAATTTCAAAACTTTTTGCTTCCCTTCTGGTTTTTTAACATTTTTCAATCTACTTTCCCAAAATGTTCTCAACCTTCCAGTTGTCCCTTCAAGAACTTGCCATTGTTCAAGTCCCTGAAATCTTTTTAAAACATCTAACATCTTTAAAGTCTTTCAGTTTCGCCTTTCACTTTTATTCTTTAACTGCTTCAAAACTCTTATCTACTTCTAATGGATCTTCACAGTGGATGGTGACAATAATCTGCTTCTGCTACAACTGTCCTACAACTTCAGTTCTTCTGACCTCTTGAAAGTGGTTTATTATTTCTGAGCTCTTCCATTACCATAAAACTTTATTACAGATGCCACGAAACTGATAAAATGTTTAAAATCTTTCAATTGTTTTTAGACTTTCTTTGAACATTTTTAAATCTCTTCAAACTCATTAACATATACAAAAAGCCTCCAGTTCTTACAAAACATTCCTTAAAACCGCTCTTTTTGGAATGCTTCATTTTTAGAAACCTATTTGGGCCAGGTTGCCATGAAGCACTTTCTAAGCACAACCAGAATCTTTCAAACTCCAATCCTCTTTGCAATCCTTTCTACTTTTTCTTCTTATGGCTTCACAAAGGATAGCAGCTACAGATCTTCACAAAAGTGTTTCAAATACAAGGAATGCATATGCATGTTCTGTAACAGCCTTTTCTCAACGCACCCTATTCTAAACTTTATACCTTCTTTTAGAGTTTTCTATGATTGATTAAAAACTGCTAATCTCCTCAAAATCATGTTCTTGCTCCAGTCTTCCATCTAGCTACTCCTAGTGCTTCAATTACCATCTACTTTAAAGTCTTTTAAAGAACTTAATTGTTTGTAGCAATTTTTACTAACAAGTCTAGCTTCCTTTTATACCAGAACATCATGTAATATCTTATAGTTTTTCAAACTTTCAGGGTTCTTCAAACTGATGTGAAATTCACTGAGTCTTTCTGACATTTATAGGCTACTCTGAAATATACATAAACTGCTTAGTACTGGATGGATGGGTAAAGGCATAAAAGAGTATGGTTGAAAAAAATCAATATTGTGTGTGTGTGTGTGTGTGTGTGTGTGTGTGTGTGTGTAAAAAAATAATTTTTATATATATATAATTTTATTTATTTTATTTTTATTTATTTTTTACACATCATTTAATTATAGCTTTAGAAATGATTTTACATCAGAAAACGGTAAAGTAAACAAAAGTTACGATAAAGAGATAAAGGCAGGCGTGAGGTATCAGAAGCAGAGCCAGGGGGGTATAGAGGGGGAATATTCCAAATTTGGATAGTGGAGTTGCCCCATTTGTTGTCTCTTTATTATTTTGGTAATTCCTCTTTTTTTTTTTTTTTTTAAATATATAGAGAACTTTGGCTCAGTCATGTTTGGTTTATTTAGCTGATATTTAACGTGAGACCTTAATCTTTAACAGAGCTGCTCGTTAATGCTGTACCGTCCTGCCTTGTAAACGGGTCCGGGTCCAGTTAATGGAGCTCAGGAATGAGACTCTTAATGAGACACTTTGTGAAGGAGGATAGTAAATGATTAAAGGTGCTGTTTGTGTTGTCCCAGGTGACGCAGGGATGCAGCCTTCCAGTGTCCTATCATCTGGAGGTGAGATGGACCAAGTTTGGGACACTGGTGAATCCTCAAGCCCAGATCGTGAGCGTGATGGAAGTCATTGGGCTCAACACCAGCACCGTGGTAAGATATTCTCAGTCTGGATAGAATATGAAACCGTCCAACGGTAAAACATTTAAAAATTAACGTGTTTTAAACTTTATTAGGTCACCAACATGGTACAAAAGTCTTAGGCCACCTTTAGATTAGATATACCATTGTTTTACCAACTTCTTTATTAAAGTACAGCCAGAAAACCCAGGACGTTTGTAGTTTCTATAAGTGACAGGCATGAGTATTTAATCTGAGCTCCCCTTACAGTGTCATAGGGAGGCCCTTCTACAGGCTGATTAAGTTTTTGGAAGGGTGGCAGACAGTAAAGCACTTTTTTATTAGGCTTTCTAATAAATGAAGATCTGCTGAAAAAGATCAGGAAAAGAGGATCATGCAGATATGAATCCACGTTTGAAACATTTGTTTCCAGTCGCACCAGAATTCTGTGATCATTATAGCATCGTGAAATCAGCAGATCGAACGGTGGCTTAAGACTTACTTAAATGTAGAAAATTGTAATAATTTTTTTTTATAGATATATTTCTCACATTTAGAAACTGCGCAAATGTATAAACTCTTACTTAGTATATTTTTTTTCCTTCTAAAAATTTGATTTCTCACATTCTTAATTTTTATATTTTTGTTTCTAAACTTTTTGGTTGCTCAGATTTATAAACGCCATCATTTGGATATTTTATATTCTTTCTTTTTTTTCCTACTTAAATAAATGTATTGTGTAGAAACTCTTAATTTGTACATTTATTTATTTTGTTTCTTTCTAAAAAACGTTATTTCTGAAACATATATACTTTTATTATTTACTAAAGATGTTTTTCAAATTTATAAATATCTTATTTTTCTTTCAAAAATGTTTCTTATTTCTTAAGTGTACATACTTTTTAAATAATGTTATAATTTATATAAATTCTTTCCAAAGAAGTTTGGTTTTTACACCATAATTTGTATATTTTATCATTTCTTGTCTTTCTAAAAATTTTATATTTCTCAAGGGTGTATACTTACTAATTTTTATATTTAATATACATTTTCTTTCTAAAGATGTTTGGTTTCTTAAATTTAGAAATCCCTTAATTTGTATATTTTATCATTTCTTTTCTTTCTAAATATGTTATTTCTCAAGCGTATATTCTTTTAAAATAATTTTTATATTAAATCTACACTTTCTCATGTTCGGTTTCTCAAATTTATAAACACCTTACTTCGTATATTTTATTCTTTTTTTTTTTTTCTTTCAAAAAATGTTTGATTTCATGTTTAAACTCAATTTTTTAAAATTTCTTTTCTTTTGCACCTTTTATTCTGATTAATTTCTTCTCTGTTAATTCTATTATTTACTGCATTTTTCTTTTTTTTCCTGCTATATAAACAAATTTTCCTTACGTTAAACACATCATTTAATACTAAGATATTTTTCTTTTTCTAGCCGCCTGCCTTCGCCGGTGCAGCGGCCGTTTCGGTTACGACCTCTGTCAGCTTCATTGACGTCTCTGCCCCGGCCAGTCCTGGATACAAAGCTCCGCCCACCATCACCGCCAAACTGCCCTACGACTTCTTCTTCCCGTTTGTGTGATCAGAGAGACGAGTCAAGATGAGTTAATGTTCTGTCACAGAACAGCTACAATGGTCCAGCTAACAGGACCCTGGAGCACTGGAGCCTCCATTAAAGCAGCTCAAACCTTGTGCTAATTCGTAACCTGCCTCTGGTGAGGTGAGCTGTTGTATGGAATAGAATAGGGGTCAAGAAGGACCGGAAGGGCCTTGGACCTGCGACTCCTAATTGAGTCTCACGTGGGGTTTTTTTTTTTTCGTTTTTTAACATTAATTACTAAATTGCCCAGTGTGTGGCCTCTTTAAAAGGTCACCGTAATCAAATAAGATCTCACACATAAGCAGATATACCTGTTTAATCTATAAACTGTTCTTATTTACATTCACTTTATGCACTTTTAAACAAATGAAATGTTTCTCCTAAGCATACGAAACAAATCCAGAGGATTGTCATTCATTTCCGTTTGTTTTTTCCAGGAGGATCAGTGCAAAGAGAAACTATTCGATCCCAAAGTGTATTTCGTTCAATAAGTACACGGCATCATCCCGTTTACCCCCCCTTATCCTGGTCAGGGCCACGAAGGAGGGTCTAGCGCCTAACCCGAAATTCATTTAAGGTCCTGTAGAACTGTTAGGGAGTGAAATAAGTGAAAGCGCTCATTAGAAGGGGTGTCCACATACTTTTGGTCATAGAGTATATAAACACAAAAGTTCTGGGAGTGGTGGTTGGTTTATGAGACATTAGGGATTGATAATTAGGAGCAATTAGGGATGAACTGAATATTTGGCAACGAACTGATTAATAAAGGCAAAGAGTCATTTTTACCAAACAAAGACGTTTTGATCATAAGTGGGGGTGTAGCGAGGAGCGCTCTGTAAACGGTTTTGGGGCATCCCTAGTAACAAGGCGTCATTAATTTTAAAGGTGGATTAGGATTTAATTCTAGTGCCACAACTTCTCAGACGCTAACTGAGCAAACGTGTCAGAACTGGATGCCGTGCTGCTTCAGGAGAGCTTCTAGTCTGCAGACCTCCTGCTCCTGAAAAAAAGTAATAATAATAAATACTCATTAAACAAAAAGCTAGAACAGAGAAACGACGCATTTTGACCAGAAAAAAAGTACTCTGTGCTTAAACATGTACACGTCGATGAATCTTGATTCACGATTCAGTACAGAATGACTCAGTGATTCAGATTAAAAAAGCTCTCTCTCAGTGCAGATCTCGGCTCTGTTTATTGTGTTTTTCTTTATTTTTACATCTACAGTAATGTGTTCTTAGTGTTCTTCTCAATGGGTCCTAAAAAGGTTAGTAATGCCAGCCAACCGAAAGGAAAACAGGAACCGAATGCTCTTTAGTTCACCACTAGAGGAAGTGTTTTGCTTTTTCAATTTCAATCCATTATCACTAAATTCCATACGATTCCAGCACTTTATTAGACCATAAGCTTTATTATTGGATAACAAATGATTTTTTTATAGCTCTAGGTTAATGTAAGCGTTAATAAACCGATATAGATTATATTAAACCCTATTTAACTTATTATATATATATTATTAGAATAACTCATATGGGGGGTTAGTGGGGATATACCCATTCATAAAATTTACATTATTCCTTACGGTTCATATTTTGATTCTCTATGTTTTTAGTACTCATAAAGCCTTCTAGAAAGAATTAACGACCAGAACCAAGGTACTGCATTAGCAGGTCTCATGAATAAAGAAGTAAATCGTAATGTTTAACTCACCGTTCTGGTTTTCTGCTCTTGGAGCTCTTGGACTTGCTGGATGAGGTGATCGTTTTCCACTTTTATCTTCTGCACTTTGTGATAAGCTCGATTCTTCACTGATAGCAGGATTCCTGAATGAGGGAGAGAGATCAAACCATGCGATTTTATGCATTTGCGTCGCTGCCACACAGTTTGCTGATTACCTAACTGCACAAGTGTACAGCGGTTAATAGTAAACGCCAAAAAAAGAAACCATACCATTAATGATCCTGGCCACCCTCCATAGCCTGAGCAGGATTAGAAAGCCCATTCAATCGAAAGCATCTTCTTTGGAGATGTACACAATGTCCAGGACGAAGGAGACGATCACCACGATCCCATCAAACACCTCAAACTTGTGCTTGAAGAACTCCAACCGGTACGCAAACAGCTTCCCACCAAGCTCCACCATGAAGAACGTGAGCAGACTCAAACTTAGGTAATGAAACACCTGCAGCCAGAGCAAGAACAATACCAATAAAAACACCGAACAATCGAAAAATCACAGATCAGATCAGAGCTCACCTGTGGAGCTACCCTGTGCTCGTCCGCTTTGATTATCGAGAGGTCTATGAGCAGCTCGCACAACACAAACAGGGCGTCCAAGATCACCAGGACCACAACAGTTATCTGCAACACACAACAAACACAATCTGACGTCGCATCTATCGACGCAGGTATGGAAGCTTTTCGTTCTCCACGTCGCTACCTGGAATTTCTCCGAGCTGAAGAGTCTTTTCAGAGCATCTCTGAAGGTCTGTTGGGTGATGTGTGGTCGCTTTGCAGCCTCTAGATTCTCGCTGGTCTCAAAAAGTTCTTCATCACCCCACGGCTGGTCATCGTCGCCCACCGCAGTGAAAAACCTCAGGTACTGAGACATGGTGGGTCCCAGCTTTTGCCGACCTCACAGCCTAACAATGCAAAGGAAATTAGCTCCGGTTTTAGGGTAGAACCCTGACTCGCCATTCTTTCCCAGCCTGTAGTAATTGCTGTTATTCTTAAAAATCCTTAATACTCTAAACACAAACTGCACAAAGAATAGGTTTAGAGTTTCGTTTCAACCAACTAGATAGATTGTTATTAGTTAACTCTTCGGTTTTATAAACAAAAAATTTAAGTTTCAATGACTTTTAAGATCCTGTAGTTTTTATAAACCATATATTTATCCAAATTCTTTGGGATTGCAAACTACTATGACCCAGAGCAAATGGGAATCTGGAAAATAACACGACTATATCTTTTCTGAATGACATCTTACCCCTAGCTACCCCTCCCACTTTTGTTTTCTCAGTGGATGTCTATATGATAATGATTGTTTACTAAATGCCAAGACAATTTAAAAAATCCTCTCTAGATTTACAGCAGTTGAGGTTTTGAATGGGCAGTAATAGAAACGATTAGACGATAAAGGTCCTGGTATCCAGATATTCACAACCCAATTCTTCTCCCAGAAGAAGGCACATTCATACAGAGAGGTTAGTCTGTATTTTACACCAAGGAGTGAGAAACCTGTGACAACAACATATGGAGAGGCTTTCATACAATATTTACAGCAACTAGCAGCCATTATTCAGAGTGAATTACATTTGACTCAATCTTACAAGGTACAATCCAGATTTAGGCAGTGGCAGTGGCAGGACCTTCTGGTTCAAAGTAGCTTAAAAGCTTGGTCATTGAACCACAACGCATGCGAGATGCTCTTCATCTCATCATCTACATTGATATAATATGGTTCATAAATACGACCATTAAATATCTAACGCCTGTATGTAAATGAGGTGCTTAAAAAGTTTTATAAGTTGCAAATTAAAAGGTTTAGGAAAATTACTGTAAATGTATTAAGTTAAATGGATGCCCCTACTTTGGTAGAAAGCCTGAACGTTTCTCTGTAACGGGCAGCAGAAACCGTTAGGTTTAACATTTTCAATGACCTCGCGTGAGGCGACAAACCGTTAAGAGACGCCGTTAGTTCATCTGAATAGCGGGTAAATATAGTTAAATACATATTTAATGCTGTCATTAATACGTTTTAGTTTGATAAATCTAACTCTAAAATGTTGGGAGCTCGTCGGAATCGGTGTGTTGATAGCCATCAGTTGTGGCTTGTGGTTAACTCGTGATTTCCTCTCAGATTAACTCTCTCGCTCATTCTCTTATCTTTTGCTGCTGCATTAAAGCGATAAAGTGGAGTTAAAAACCAAAGTGCAAACCACATCCATGTGAAACTTCTTCGTATCGTATCGTTTGTGGTCTTGAAACTGGCAGAACAAGGCAGGATGTTTGGTTTCCAACCAACGTTACTCAGATAACCTAACAATAAGCATGCATACAGGTCCTAACGCGTTCCCTAAACGCACTTAACGTTTTGTGTGTGTTACCTTTCCGCCGTGTGAGAGCTGGGTATGAATAAACGTTGCTTTATCTTCAGTTCTGATGGCGTTCAAACGATGTTCTTGGTGAAAACTTTGACCCGAAAACTCCGCCTATGCTGCCTTTAGTCTTGCAGGCTGATCCCAGATCAGAATTGGGCTTTGGGAGGGAGCAGGACGGTTCCGTTTTACCCAGTCAACAACTTTATGAATCCTGTTTCCTTTAACTTCAAGACAGATCTGCTAACACAGCAGCATCTGCCATTTAACTTGTAATAGGTTCCATTCGTTCGTTCTTGCGTAAATGGATCGTGACCTTGAATCCCACTGCTTTGGTTTTCAGATTTATGGCAAATCCAATCTATGCCAAGATACCACTGTCATCTTCTCAAGAAAGATCCATTTACCCACATGTGGATGCCTTGTAGTCAGTAGTAAGTCACTTTGGAGAAGCCTGTATGCCAAATGGCTAAATATATTTGCCAAAAGAAGAAGTGATCCCTTGTGCCAGTCCGACCATGGGGTTTTTGTCACAGGGTATGAAGTTGCTTGGATTTTCCAGTTTGTTATACTTTGAAAAAAAACTCAAAGTAAACCTTGTTGGACAGCGATAGTAAATAGCATCAATGACATAATCATATGGTGCTCAGGTGGCACATCAGCTTTATACCAGCACACCATCCCGGGTCCCATACTCGTTCACCTGCTCTCTGCAGGGGTTCCAACTGTGGATCATCCACAGCAGATTTTGGCACAAGTTCTTTTTTGCCACAAGTTCTATTCCTGATGCAACACTTGGCATTATTCTGATCTTCTGACCTGCATCAGGAATACACGTCCAGCAGCTTGGTGTGAGGAACTCATGAGACTTGTGAAAAGGGGGAACCCCTGGTGAAGCAAATGTACAGATAGTGAATATAAGTGGGGCTGGGACAGACCAAGAGTCAAGCAATGCTGCAACACTCGCAAATTTCAAATGGGTTGTGTACCAGAGTGGCTCAGTTGGTCAGAACTGTTT
>JAUZSV010435697.1:0-17738 GCA_034780495.1 Parotocinclus cesarpintoi | reverse complement strand
CAGTCAACGTTTGAAGAACTTATCCAGTGTGATTTGACGTGCTTTTGCTGTGGCTAAGTGGCGACTTGTGGCTTTTTTGTAGTAAATGGAAATGTTAAGCAAAAACCTGCAGGTGGCAGTAGAGGGCTGGGGAGAAACTCAGAAACGTTGTAGTGATGCCAGAGACAAAGAGTTTCTTTGGTAACCACGAATATTAAATATTTACTTATTGTATTTTTATTTTATTATTTATTTCTTATACACGTTCTTTGGTCCGATTAAGCGAAATTTTGGTCCAAATAAGCGAATAACATTTACACGTATATAATAGGATTTGTTTCTGTACTTCAGGATTTGGTCCCAATAAGTGGCTGGGCCCATTAACCGGTGGTCCTATTAACCGGAATCGACTGTACATACAATATTTGATAAATCAAGTATGTAGGTTTGATCTATTTTTGGAAACAGCAAACAAGATATATCACATCAGTTATCAACAACCCCTCAGATTCAAGAGTACCTCAGTATATTCTCCTCGAAGCCCAATGTAGTACACACGTGTAGAATCAGCTCCAAAATTTCGAGGAATATGAATAGACAAGTGTTCGACATTAGAAAAGCGAGCAATCCTGAAAAAAAAAAAGAAAACAGAATCATTATGGGCAACTACCACTTCAGAAAGGGGGTGTTACAACTCCAAGTGGACACAAGACATTTAACCAGGCACTCACTTCGTTGGATACTCAAGTTCAGCTGGTGCATCTTTGTTGAGGCGAAATGCTTGCTCTGGTTCCCTGCTTGTATCATCAAATGACATCTGTGGTATATTCTTATATCTGAACACAGCAAAATAAGACCTCAGTATTAACAATGCTAATAATACAATACATTAATGGACCACCAGGCAGAGTTAATTAAAAGTATTCTCACAGTCTCATTTCAGATGGGTGGGTCTCATCGTCCTCCCCAGAAATTATAATCCCTTTAAGCTTCACGCTTCCAGTGAACCTGTTAGAATCACAGAGACATTTTCAAAATGGCCAATAAGTTATCTATTGTAACTTTCTGAATGCAATAAGCTTTGCTGTCTTACGGGATATTGAACAGGAGTTCTTCGTCAGCATCACTCTCCACAAACTGTTAATAAATAACAATTATTTAACAAATAATTGATTAAAAACAACTAATAAACTACAAATATATATTGACAAAGTATGCATGCTAATCATATTTGTACAGCAGAGCACAAAAGATTTTCCTCAGTTGGCATCCAATTCCTTTAAACTAAACCTGACACTTAATAGAATAGTTTGGCCAAATATTTAAAGTAATCTTTTTCTAGCTGGAAAAGGTGTTTTAAAATTGTGGGTGTTAAATCTAAAGTTAAAAACTACAAAAATAAACTTCAGTACCGTTTCCACTGTACAAGTGGCATCCTGCCAAGTTTACAGTAAGGATTTAATTCCTGTGCCCTCTAGAAGGGGAAAAAAACATAAAGTTTATCAACAGAAGACACCATAGATAAAAAACCCTGGAAACACTTAAATGCTCCACAAATCTTTTATTAATACATTTTAGATTTATAAAAGAACTATGAGAAAATCCACAGCAGACTAACACTAAACTTATTTCAACTGGATATCATAAAAGAGAAAACATCAGTGGCTGTGGTAAATCAGCTTTTATAAGGCTCTGGGCTACAGACTATAAACAAGTAATTGTGGAATGGCCTAAAAAAAGCTGTTCATGCAAAAAGTCCCAGATATATTGATAAACAGAAACACTTTTGTATGTAGAAACTGTGAAATAGCATCTACATTACTTTGCCCAAAGGAGGTTTAACAAATTATGACTTAAGAGTTTATTATTATTACAGGTATGTGCCTTTAGTGACAGCATTAGTACTGTAAAACAGTTTGTTGAACAAAAACGATGGTGACTAGACATTTTTAGAGTTATAGACTTTTTCTGCAAGAGTATTGAAAATATACAGGGTATTTATTTTACAAGAGAACTGCGTGCAAATTATCTGCAAATGCATCAGAGATACTGTTAAAATACACTGATATACCTTACTAAGAACAACACAGAAGATCAACCAGATGAAATAGACTCAAGTGAATGTGAGCCAGTTTATATACTTGTAGGTTAGAGAAAATATACATGGATTGAAGGGGGGACAAAGAAAGGAGTACAGCTAGACAGGCACAAATACTAAAAAACACAATTTACAGCTTGTTAAAATGTCATACATACAAACATGAGTATATTACACAAAAATGTCTCTAAACACATCAGCTGGGCTAGAACAGTCCAAGCATGAGCTAACAAAGACACGACCGCTTAAGTAATTACACACAAATTTGTGATGGATTTTATTTTTGTTCCCCATCCAATTCCACTGCATTTTTTAAAAAATTTTTACTTATTAGGATTATTATTGTTGGTACAGTGCTTAAGGTTACAACATGCTTGCTTTTCAGCATTTCCATGGTTCCTGCATGATCTTGGTAAAATGTGGAATGGAATACGGAACCATTTCTTTTAGAAACATACTTACAAAAGTGCACATGCGCATACACGCTCCTACAATTGGCTGTTGAGGTGACCAACCACAACTTTTGTTTGTGTCAAAACTGTGTAAAATCACGGTTTCAAATTCTCTATTCTGCATTATCCAAGCTTTTGAGATGTTAAAGGAGGAGACTAAATTTTTTTTTATTGAAAAAGGGAGGTTGTGTATGAAATGCATCTGGGAAAATAATAATGTGGCTTTGTATAAAATAATTTTAACCCAATAGTTTTTGGGTTGTTTTTCATAGGTTAAATTTACTTATACAAGACAGCTAATATCACTCTGTCTTGCTGAATAGATGAGCAGACTGGTTGCTTTTAATGTGTAGTGGTGCCTTTAAGTTTCCTTCTGTTAACCGTGGTTACCTCCAAGGAAACCCATGCAGTGACCATTGCATTGCATCAAAAAGGTTTCACAGGCAAGGACATTGCTGTTTGTAAGATAGCACTCCAATCATTCATATATTGAATCATCAAGAACTTAAAGGAATATGGTTCAAATGCCGTAAAGAAAGCTTAAGGGCACCCAAGAAAGTCAGGAGCATCTCTTAAAGAGGCTGCAACTATGCATAGCTTGCTCAGGAATGGCAGAGAGCACCTGAGTGCATCTGAATGCACTTTTTGAAGACTGCTAGATATCAAAAGCAGCAAAGAAGCCACTTCCCTCCAAGAGAAACATAAGGATAGACTGACTTTCTGCAGAAAGTACAGGAAGTCTTGTGATTGCAAAAGATTGCGACAAAGTTGTTTTCTCTGATGATTTCCCCTTCAGACTGTTTGGAACATCTGCAAAAATGATTGCCTGGAGAAGAAAAGGTGAGTGCTACTATGAGTCCAGTGTAATGCCGACAGTGATGCATCCTTAGAACATGCATGTGTGGAGTTGCTTCCCATCCAAGGGAATAGGTTCACTCAATTTTGCCTGAGATCACTGCTATGGATAAGGAATGGTATCAAAACATCCTCCAATAGCAACTCCTCCCTACAATCCAGGAGCAATCTGGAAATTAACTATGTTTTTTCCAGCATGATGGCGCATCATGTCACAAAAAAGAGATAAGTGGCTCGGTAAACAAACCATTGAAACTTTGGGTCCATGGCCAGGAAACTCCCCAAATCTTAATCCCATTGAGAACCCGTTGATAATTCTCAAAAAGAGGGTGGACAAACAAAAACCCAGAAAATATGATTAACTCCAAACACTGATAAGTCATGAATGGGTTGGCATTATTCAAGATTTTGCTCAGAAAATGATATCCAGCAAAACTGGATGTACTCTATTTCTCAATTAAAAGTAAAACAATCTATGGAATGTACTTCATTATACCATATGAACATCTGAAAAAAGGTTCTAAACAGCAAATCTTGGCACCAAAATGTGTGCCATTGTCAAAACCTTTGGACACGACTGTACGGTGTCCACACTACATGCTCTGTCAAGCCTGTACACACCACACTCTAGCTAAATACTACTGACAAAAATTAGGTGGCACTTCAAAATGAAATATTCCATAGTAAAATATCCCCTTATTTTTGTAAAGCAGAGTATCATGATTTAACCATTGTGGATTTTGTTAAGCCAAATTAGTTTACAGGAAGTTTTTTTTCTTGAACAGCATTGCTGGTACCATAGGTTTCCAAAAGAAGGTCACATACCATGTGGGAAACACACCAGAGAAATGAATTATGCATGTTCTAATCCCATCTTCTAGGATTCCTTTGATAGCATTGTGAGGTGACCTCTTCCAGCATTTAAGTTTTCTGTTTAGTCAGTATTAAAAGGCTAAAACTAGTGCACGCTATAAAGAACAGATTAGAATACTTTATGTAAGTTAATCCACAAACAATAGTCTTCACATACAATATCTTAAAAGGTCAATCAGTCAGAAGATGAATATATATTACACATATGTAACCACATATAGGAGTGGCACAGTTTTTAGTGGAAGCATTGCATTAATTCTCTAAATATGATTGCAGTGTTGCTGTAGGATGGCACAACTTCGCTAATGTCACTTTCAAAATCCTGTTGCTTTAGATGCAGCAAAAGCACATCCTGGAAACCTGCTGTGTGAATGAGAACAAGCAAATGTTACAACAAGCATGGCATTATGACATCTCAAGCTCCAGTCTAAGAGGGGAGCTGTGGATAACTGGATGAGTGAATATGGTTTGCTTAGGTCTGTTTGAATGGTTCTCTTTAGATTAAATTCCTCTTTAAGAACCCCGAAAGACAAGTAAAGTTAACTTTTACTCTTAAATAACCACTGTATTATTTGTTGCTTGTAATGTGATTGTGAATCTAGATTAGATTTGATATTTATTTACAAAGTATTTATATTATATAATTCTATTTACAGTTGTTTTGTTTGTATTTATGAATTGTACCAATGACATTTCTGTGGAAGAGTAAACAGAGTGAATAACGAAGATCATTTCCAAGATATCATTGTCTAGTTTAGTTGATGTTGTTGAGTCCCACATCTGTTGATTCCTTTTATGTGTAATGTAAGGCTGTTCAACTTCCATAAAGGCTGTTAAAATCAGTTTTTAAACAGATCCAAATATACTTGGAATAACTATAAGAATGTAAAGTGAATATATTTTTGGGTTTTTATGATGTTCTCACTTTTTACCCCTTTCCTGTTTGCTTAAGAAGACTAAAAAAGTCTGTTCTGATGAGCTAAGAATAAGACTAAGAATAGAGCTGGAGATATCCCAAACCAACAGCCTTGCCTACTTTATTAAGTGGATAATGACACATGCCACATGCAAGTTCTCTGAAGGTGAATGTAAGTAATAAGAAGTCAGAAATTAGGGTCTATGGCTATAGTAGAGCCACATGTTTGTAGTTATGACTTTAGAGTTATATGACACTTAGGCAGAACAGACTTTACTTAACACTAAATATTGCGTGACTTCTCCTACACAATGTGGATTTGCAACTCTGCATGATCTCTTTTATCCTGCTAGAAGAATATGTTTTTTTTGCCTCTTTAGAACATATATGAATCTTGATGTTTCTTTATGTATAACTGGTACTACTACCAAATATAAAAGAGAGGCTGTTTTTCACAGCCATTCCTTTCGTAATCACCCTCACAAACATGGATCTATGAACCAAAACTCTGTCATATGCTGATAAGCTAAACACGTTTGTGACATTCAGACTTCCCTAGTGTAAACAGCTTTCTCATTTCAGGTCACCACAGGATGCATCTGGCTGCAGGAGAGAGAACATCTGGACCAAGAATGAGAGGTCTAACAAAGCCCACACCTTACATATCACCGGTGAATGTCCAAATAGCACTAGAGGAGGTTTGGAAGGTTGTCTTAGCCTGCTGTCTACCATCAAAAGGTCTTTTGTGAGGCTATATTTACACAGGGTGACAAACATACATTATGGGCATTTAAAATGCCCTTTGCCGCATAACAATCCACTTGCATGCAAACCTGACCTCAGTCAGTCAGCCAAATCAGCCCATTGCATTGTACTCAACTAGATGTTGGAAAATTTCGTAAGGGCTAGATCTCACAGCTGGGTTTTTGTTGTTTGTTTGGTTTTCTGGCCAAGCTTGAGCCACAGTGAAAAATCGTAATATAAGTACTCAAAAGAGAACATGTACTCCGAACAATTTCATTTCTTATTACATTTTGATTTTATAAACAACTTTAGAAGCAGCTATCAGAATAGTTGGACAGTGACATGACTGAACACAATTACACAGTCCTTCATAACTCAAATGTATTGTGCATTTTGTTCGTTACCAACGCTTTATAACACTCATTATTGCAATTCAGAAGCAAGTCAATGGCACTCATTGTGTTCCAAGACAGAATAAGCCAAAAGCTGACAGAGAATGCCGGCTCTTAAGTCTGCAAGCGCGTAAACTATGACCAAATCAACATTCTCTTAGGGATAGCATAACTACTCGACCTTTGGAAAATACCCTATTTAGGTGGTGACACTTACAAAGAAGCTTGCTACCAGGGAAGTCCAGACTGCTCCAGTTTCACTAAGCATGCCAGTGCTCAGAGAACCTCTGAGATTAAAAGAGATCATCCAAGGCTCTTGTTTCTGCTGGCCGTCTGAGTAATTAATGCCCAGTGGCTCTTACAATATAAACAAGTACATGTTGAGCTAAGCCCACAGTACAAGCCACCATATAAGTTAGATAATTAGTTGATCATTAACTAGGTCATGTGTGCTCTGCATAATGTCCTAATTGCTTATCTAGGAAGGTAAATATGTAAAGTATGCTGGACATTAGTTAGAAATACTGGGTATGCACAAACATGAGTTGAAAACACACAATCTGGCAGACAAAAACAGATATTTATAAATAGCATTATGTGCATGCTTATAGACAATGCCCCATGTGAAGATCCTACACAACATTTTGAATTAATTGAGTGGAATAAGCAACAGTCTTGGAAACATAGTACAAAATTAAACGTTATTATAAAGGCTATGTGGTCATGAAATGTAACCAAAACAAAACATAGGATCATATGTATGAAAAGTGCACATAGAATACCCACTAAATTAATACTCGCATGGACACCTGGACCAGCCCCAGGACCCTGGGCACCCTGTGATTGGGCATCACCCTGTTCACATGGATCTTCAGAAACAGAACAAAACACGCGAAAAACAACACGGACCTCAGCTCACCAGACAGGTGTTGCAATAGGGTAGCTAAACACATCAAATCCAGTACTCTATCATTATGCTACACCTATTCATATCTCAAATAAAGGGAAGGCTGGATTTTAGTGTCAAGCGTTTGTGTTCTGTAGCCATGTTCGTCCTCAACAGGAGAATTTCAAGTTTCAGTGTTCCTCTTACTATGGAGTGGATCTGAAGAGTGGAAGAGTGGGTATGTAGTGCGCAACCAGTCACAGAAATGTGTGTTTACCTGTCAAAATTGGAGGAGTGTATTTCTGTGTTAACAGGCGTTTGATTTGTAACAACACCTGTTTTCTCACTGTGGATATGGAATGTGCATGCCTCCTCTCCCTCGTGCACCAATAAACATTCAAAGATGCCAATCATTAAACCATTATTCAGGTTGACCCTGGATGGGGTCATGTATCACAAGATTTTGGCCAACCACCTCCTTTCCTCAGTAAGAGCATTGAAGAGGGGCCGTGAGTATTTTTTCCAAAATTAAAATCACCCAAAACATACAGCCAGGGCAATTAAGGAATGGTCCTGTAAGAAGCATTTAAGGTCCTGGAGTGGCTTAGCCAGTCTCCAGACTGGAAGCCAATCTTTGGAGGAAGCTGAAACTCAGTGAAACTCAGTCCCAAAACCTGAAATATCTGGAGAAGATCTGAATGCAGGAGTTAAACTCATTGCTGCAGTGTGTGCAAAATTGGTTAACAACTACAGGAAAAGTCTGACCTCTCTCTGAAGTCTATCTACAATAAAAATTACAGACCTTTCCATTCTTTGTAGGTGGGAAAACTTCTAAATCAAATACTTATTTTCCCCACTGTATGAACACATAGAGGATATTATCACCACATGATAACATATTTCCTATTTTTCTAGCCATTGTTCTTCAAAATATGTTCATACCATCTCCAATATGAGAATGAGAAATAATAAACACTCACTTCAGGTTTTAATTTTACTTATACAGCTGTTTAATACAGTGAAGCAACTCCTGCTGGGTAGCAGTTGCACACAATTACAAAAAGCTGCAAAAGAGTTATACAATTTATATACAATAATTTGTATACGAGGTATACAAATTAAAGGCTTATTTGGAATTGTCAGATGACCAGATCAGCAGTTGTTTTAGTTATATTAATTTGAATGGCAGTTACCTGATTCTTGTGCTGGGATGTCAGTATAATTTTGTTAGTGTACTGCAGGGATTCCCAGTTATGGAGGCCATACTGTTCTCACTTGGTGAGGCATAGACTGTCTCCTATCATGAACAATCATCACTCTGCTTAAGCAAAGCTACTCTCTTTACTTTACTTTAACATTTATGCCAGGCCACATTTTAAAGTACAATTTAAGGTTTCCATTCAAACCTTCCACAATCAATTAAATAAAATAAATATCAGAAAAGAATACTCAAATCAGTAAAAAATCGTAACGATGATGTTAATGTGACTATAGAAATCACAGAAACCAGAGTGCACTAATATTACACAGACAAAACACATACTTGTAGCTGATCATTGTACACACTGGTACAAAACTGTCAATAGTACAGCTTTTAGACTGAGCAGGCTGAAAGCAGTGTCATATTGGGATCACTAGTGAAAAGGCTTGAAAGGCTTTGAATCTTTCCCTATAGTTAGCTGACCTAAACCCATCAAGCTTGAAAACAGACAAACAGTCAGTAACATATCTAGATGCTCTTTGGAATATTGAGAAATCATGTTGATATAACTAGAATCGTCAGATTTCGCACTAAACAGTAAAATGGGCAGTTGCATGCATTTTATTCCCTCTATTCAACTTTTCAATGTAATGAAGCTGATAATTAGATTTGTAATTAAAAACCTGCATTCAGAAAATGTCAGCTAGAAGAAGTTTGACTAGTGCTCTTAGTCTTTTGGCACCCGACCAAAACCATGTCCCAAATGTTTCTTAATTAGCAGGGATTGGGATACATTGTTTTAGGAATGGCCAATCTCGTCCTTGGTAAAAAATAAAAATCTTCATCAATACTCTATGTTTATCCACCTTGTCCGAGCAGAACTTTTGGCAATAATTTGATGCCTCTTTTACAGTGAACTTTGCTTTATGTTATGCTTATTTGTGTAATTCCACTATTAAAACATTTCCGAATTGACTCAACCATTCACTTAAATACCTAAACCCTTTAAGTTGCATTTTTATTGCGATTTAGTCTGATTCAAACAATAATGCATTGCTTTACCAATTAATTTTCTACTGACCATTTTAACATCTGAGGTTTTAGGGCAGAATTGGATTCTAAAATTGAAATAAATTTTATTTGCACAGACAACATTTCTTGATCTTTCTCTGCATGCATGCTTTCACACTGGAAGCCACATACAGCTTTCTAAATGAATCCCTAGTGTGCCAAATGTCTGTACAAAGGACAAACAGCCAAAATGAGAATGTCATTCTTTGTGCTTAGTATATAGTTGTGCATTTCCAAATTGTTTCTTATACAAATACTGCCAGTCATACATTTCTGTGCATTAGATTCTACTGCATTAAATTATTTAAAAAGTAAATGCAGAGGAGGTAGCGGTTTAGTGTAAACATAAGGTTTATTGCAATGTGCATTTTGTATCCAAACATGGCTGCAAAATACCTTTTAATGGACACAGTTAAGCAACAACACTTATGTTCCTTACAAAATACAATTCACCCTGTGTACAAGGTCACAATAGACAAGGTGAGTCTTTGGTAGTTAGAAAAGTTAGTTATAAGCATGTCTTTCAGACACCCTTGAGTCCTGCCAGTGGGCAGCTTGGCATTTGGGATCAGTAGGACTGCACATGCCCGAGTGAGCAGCCACTGTTCATCTCCATCATAGCATTATTTTGCTCATCAACTGCTAATTTACAGAACCAAGCAAATGTACACACATTCCTAGCCCCAAACAATAATCAACAGTTTACAAACGACTTGATCAGTTTTAAAAAAAACAAAGCTAAGCTTCCCATACAAGCAGCAAGCCCCAAGCAATTCTTAGGTAGCAATTGATCAAAATCAGCACTGTGATAAAGGACCATTGGTCCAGCTCAACAGTCCTCAACTACTTGAGCGCTTGTGGATGGACTCATTTGTGAGACTAAGTGTCTCAGCACAGTCAACCATGGCTTGGCTTTGGGTGGTCCTGGTTAGCTTGCATCAAGGACAGCCCCACAGGGCTCTAATGCGACCAAAAGCTAGTCTCTAATTGAACATTGCCTTGGCGCTTTTTCAAGGCCAGCACCATCAGGCAAGCTCACCTCACCCTCAAACACAGAGTGAGAGTTAAGCTGTGCCGAACCCCCTTTCCAGGCCGCTGGTGGTCCCGACGTACAGTAACCTTGGACGTCTACATCACTCTCTCTTTCAGCATCAGTCCGAAGAGATTGTCGGCTATTACAGAAGAGGCGAAGGCCACCAAAACTTTGGGTGCTTTCGTTTCATTTGGGGTCATTTTCCCCTGTCTGCACATCCATTTTCATAGAAGCTGCGCATCAACAACGACATCAACTCGTGAGGTCCATTTCACTTGAGAGCCGTGGCTCTGCCCGCCCCTTGGCAGAGCCACTTACACAGCCGAGCCCACACCACTGTACGGACTGCCCTGCTCGGATGTCTCCAGGTCCTGAGGCTCCATCATGGACTCTGATGGAAGCCGCGAACGGAACTTTTCCAGCTGGTCCGGGCTCGCCAGGTTCTTCAGGAGGCTGTTTTCCCGCTCCAGTTGGTTGTTCTTTTCAGCCAGCTCCTTGATCTGCTCTTTCAAGATCTCTACTTCTTCCCTGACTGCATACATCAGGTTGTTCTTTACAAGATCCTGATTGACATGGGAAATAACGAGAGTTTAGTCTTCATGCCACGTTTATAACCATCAAACATGTTACAAAAATGCTGAGCATTTGGTTTTACTGTGAATTCATCATCTTTGAGTAATGAGGGTAGCTAAATTCATGCTGATACACATGGTGCAATCATTTTCCCTTCCTTGTACTTTGTTTACACACTTTGTTTTAATACAAAGGACAGAGGATCAACAGTTACTAAACACTGTACTCGAAAACATATTAAAAAACAATAACAATATGGTTAGATGAACATGTAGTTCTCATCTAAATTCTGAGTACTGTTAATCGGCTTCAAAGCTTTCAAACATGTGAGAGGCTTCACGAAGAAGCCACTAGACACAGGCTTGAGCTGCACACCCAGTCTGATGAGTGATTAGCACGATCATTAACATACTGTTCGTGCCATCCACTGACTGTTTTAGTTTGTCAAAACGCGTAATTAACATGACCTGATGAAAGCCAAGCCTTTAACAGGAATGTTTCAGGTAAAGATCGTGCTTTATGAAGAATTTCTTCTTACCATAGCTTGCTCGATCTTGTTGTCTATTGCCACAACGCTTGCACCAGAGGCACTGTAAATAAAGGAAAATAGGTAAGCATTCAGTACTCAATGTGACACGTAAAGTCAGCTGCAAATAAGCAAAACTATTGCAAATGGGCAGGGGGTAAAGTCCAGGCAACAATGTGCATGCAAAAACAAGGATAAACATATGGCATCAAACTACAGCCCGCTAAAAGTCAATGCAAAGTTTTAAACTTCAGATAAAATTACGTTTCTATTCCAGCCAGCTCGAACTGCGAGATTTAAAGGCGTCCATTTACCTGTTGTCAAGTTTAACAGACACTACATCTCCTCCCAAGAACGACGAGAAGAATGAGATAGAAAAGTTATGCAGCTGATACACAGCGAGCTCCATTGGGCTTTTGAACATCTCCGTACTCATGCTCACGGCCAAAGCGTTCTGAATGATGCTTGTCGCCACGTTTGCGGCTTGTCAGTACTTTAGACTAAATTCGACTGTCGGGCTGTTGCCTTTGTGCAGAGTTTCAGTAACTCTGTGCTGTACTATCTAGTTTCAGTGAAACACCGTCGGCGGAATGGAGCTATTTTTTGCTGCCGCTAGCTTAAATAGTGGCTGTAAATGACGTACCGACGACGCATGAATAAATTATTCAAATTAGCCTCGCGCCACTGACCCCTCCCTGAACTCGTGCGAGGAACAACAAAGGTTTGCACGAAACAAGTCTCGCAATTATTTTAAGAGAACTCACTTGAGCAGTTTATTACACCTGATGAATTAAGGCGTCAAATGTGAATTCATATTTAAAAAGAATATATATTATATTTATGTAACATTTCCCTAAAAGTAAAGTTTTTCAGTTGTAAGAATTTAATCTAATTTATTGGCACATTATCGTCCTCTAGTGGCTGTATGGGACATAACAAGCACATGCTCTGTGTGCGAACAAACACTTCTAAGAACGCAATGTTCTTTAAACGCTAGAACTCATTCTGAAAGATCCACGTGCATGAAAGTATCATCACGGTTATTTACTGGACATTTATTCCATTCCCTCAATCCTATCCACGTCATGTGTCCAGGCATATTTATCGCAATTTATTTCTTATTTTATATGTAAAATAACTACACATAAGGGCACATTATTGGCTGAAGTGAGTAAATGGAATAGAAAACAAACACTAGGAAACAAACACACGTAAACAAGCATAAGAACTCAGCACAATAAGGGATATGTACCATTTTCGTTATTATACCCTTTTGCCATGTGCTTTTTTTCTTCATTTGTTTTCAAGTTTATTTTCTTATATACTATGTATAGCAGATTAGTATTTTAATGCATTAAACGAATTAATTCAATTATAATTTTACTTTCTAGTTCAATAAGCCAATTCAATTAAAGAAACGTGACCAAATTGCAAATAAAACTATTTAACAAAATAACATGAAAACAATAATAGGATAATAAGTAACGTACACTAATATACATGCATTCACTGATCGCTTGATTAGGTACCATGTACCATGTAGACACCATGTTTTTATGCTCAGTGTCCTTTTTTTAGATTGGGAAAGGCGCTTTATAAATTAAACGTATTATTATTATTATTATTATTATTATTATTATTATTTTATGAGCTCCACTCAATACAGAAGCTTTTTGTAGTTCTACAATTAGTCTGTTAATCTGTTTCGCTACATACTTTATTAGACCCCTTTACTCTGCTTTCTTATAATCAAGACTCCCACAGGACTAGCACAGATCAGATACTATTTGTGATGTTTGTGTTACTGTGTGTTGTGCTGGTATAAATGGACCATAAAAAGCAGTGCTGCTAGAGTTTTTAAACGACCCAGTGTCATTGCTGGACTGTAAACCACCAGCCAAAATGTCTAGCCACCAGCTTCCTATAGGCATCATCATGTGAATGATGATGATGGATTACTGTGCAACAACAGATGAGCTACAGTCTCTGACTTTGCGTCTACAAGGTGGAGCAATATAGTAGATGTGTCTACTAGAGTGCACAGTCATTTAACACAGCATCTATGAACTTATTTTAAGCTTCAGCATCACTGCTGTAATTGTTTCAATCGTTCGAGTAAAATATACACTAATAACCATTACCATCGCATCAGTATCACTGCAGTGCTGAGAATGCACTATGCAAATACTGTAGTACCTAATTTATGGTGGCCCTGTGTGAGTCCTGGTCATAAGAAAACATTAGTAAAGCAGAATAACAAAGTATGTAGAGAAACAGATGGACTAAAGTATTTAATTGTAGAGCTGCACCCATATGGTAAATGTAACTGATAAAAATGAAAAGCGAGTGTAGAAACAAGGTGAATCAAATAAGTGATTAGTGGGTGTACATGCACATTACTGCAAAGGCCTGTATTTCTCAATCATGGTTTTGGAGCCCCACCACTTTCCAGGTTTTGGTATTTTCCTTGCTCCCAGCACACCTGATCCACTTGCTAAGCTCATTAGTAAGCCCATTTTGGAAACTGGGTGTGTTTAGACAGGAAAAGCACTAAAACATGAATATTGTTCCAAGAACAAGATTGAGAAACACTGCTATATGCTATAAGGTTATTACTTCCAGTAAACCTCTATTGCTTGTGTTTAATGTTAGAGTAAAAGTTTGTGTACCTTTTGTTCTAACTAAAACCTGGTGTTTTGTACCTTTTGGTCTAATTAAACCCGTGTTTTGTTTAATTCACGCACTTAAAGTTTGTTGATACTTGCACAAATAATTTGGTCATGCATTGTTAAGATATGAACATATCTTGTTAAACCAATGGCCTACACCAAGTGGTCTGGAAGAACATGGTCAGATATTACACCTAATGTGTTCCACCCAGGCTAAACTAGTCAGAATAAACAAATGCTTCCAATGTGCACCAGTGTTCAGCCACAATTGGTTAAGAACTGTTAAATATTTACACCACAGACTTGAATCTGGAAATCTATGTACAATTTTAGTCAGACTTATATGTCGCATTACGAATGGGTGTTATCTTATTAATTATATCAAATGTGATTCATCAGATTTTTGCTTGCTAATACACTGCTCACAAAAAATATGAGATAATTTATTAGTAAGTTATTTTATATATTTTTTGTGAGCAGTATGTTTAACCCAAAATAAATCAAATAAATAAATATTTATTTCTATCAATATAGTGACAATATAAGCTATATCATAATGCATTTGTTACATTTTAGTAATTCAATAACATTTTATTAATGTGTCAACAACATTTCATCGAGACTTTTGTGATTTTGGGTTGACAAGGCATTCAAATTACCATAACAATGTTTTTAAATGCTAAATTCTAACTTCATTAGATATTATTCTTTTAAAAAATGTCAGTGTGTTCATGCCATCAAATCTGCCTGAACTGGTTTACCACCCTCACTAGTCTTGTTTCTTATAGGCTAAAAGTCTATATACTATAGTACAAGAAATGTATGGAATAATGAAGGAGGAAGCATTTTGTATACAGCCAACTATGGGTCCTCAAAGGGTCTTAAACTATTCCTGACCTATAAAACCGGATATTCATGAGAGTGCTCAGGCTTATGCAAATATTTGGGCAGACAGGCTCTTTAGGGAATGAACATAAATATGACTTAATTCTGTATAAGGCACAGAGATCCCACAAAAACAATACTTTTTACACAAACATGATCTATGGTTTGAATGTAAGAATTCAAACTTGCAGAAATATATCAAATATAAATTTGTTATCTTATGTCAGTTGAGCAGTGGTAAACTGTAGAGGAATATTAAGCAGATATCCAACAATAAATCTGGGCCAAGTCAATGAGACATGACGGTAAGATGGCATGCACTGGTTATTCATTACAAACCTAGTCAAGGAAGTATATTTTATATAAGGTTTAAAAATTGACCCCATATAAAGTTTATATCTGAATTCTGCAATTACATAAATTATAACAAATCTTGAGGGTGGACTATTGAGAAACAAACTGGATCATCTTGTAAAAAAGCAACCACTCATATATTATTAAGATTTTAACAGGATCTTTCTGAGGACAAGGAGTGATACATTTAATTAATGTTTGACCCTGCGCCTAACCAAGGAACACCACAACTCTACCAGTGGCATTCAGCATTCAGTGGACAACAATTTTGTTTCAAGGGTTTTAGTTTCTGAACTAAAATGTGAGTTATGACAGAATTAAGCCAAATAGCCGAACACAAAAATAATTTCAGATTTGCTATATCATGTAGGAATTTGGAGAAACATTAAAATAAACTTACTGTATTTAATCACATTAAATTACATTATGTCTAATCACATAATGAGGCTGCCACACTTAGTTTAACTGAGCTTAAAACGTTCTGCAGCTTATTTTCATTTGTACTCATGTACACATTTGAGCATTTGTATTTTCATCTTGTGCCTCTCACATCAATGTCAACAATAAATGAGCAGCATTGATGGATTCCTGTTGCCCTGATAATACCCTTCCATTTCCATTTCACTTTGTTCATTATTAACAGCACAAAGATTAGCAGGGAATAAGTGTATGAATTAATTCTCAATGACATGTTGCACCTTATGGTTTTGCTTTAACACATGCATGTTTGATGCTTAATTTCCCAGAAAAATATACAGAAACATCCTTCAACATCTTTCATGTCATTTCCCCATGGTCCCACTGGCAGAGTTTCAAACTCCCTGTCAGTCTGACCTATAGACCAGTAATGTTAATCCCTAGTACTAGAGTAATAATTCAGATCATCACAGATGTTCCAGTCATGACTGGGGCCATGCCTAAGGCATTTGCATAGTACCTTAATAGAGTGCATGCCCAAACATGCTTGGACTGACCAAACACAGCTTGCTGTGTGGCATTATACTAGTAGGCTTATTTGAAGAAATATGATGGGTATTCACAAAAATAAGTTGTATCTGACCAGCAGCTGAAAAAAAACATCCAAAAGTGTGCAGGACGCATTCCTATTATCTAGATCTTCGTATTTAGGAAGCAAAGAAGGATCGCGAGAGGCAGTGAATTTCAATATATTATGATATAAACTAAACTAACAATCAATTATTTGCCAGAGTAATAGAATGAGCTAAGAAATTCCAGTTGTTATAAATGTTTAGTGGGGCAAAATCATTCTAAAGTTAATCAAAAACAACATCACTGTTAGAATGCAACCAAAACTTCTTGCAGTTCCACTCCTACAGGAACAATCAAGTTTTTTGAGAAAATGGATCATTAATCAGCAACATTCCAGTGGAAGAGCAAGAAAGGTAAGTACTAAAATGTGATCCCATGTAAAGACACTGAATAGAGTAAAAGGTAACACACTAGTGGCTGTCACGTTGCATTTCATGTAGCACGTGAAGCTGCCAGGTTAGATTTCATAGCAGTTTGCGTCTCCTCTCTGCGACACCCACAGTGCTGCAGTCAAGCTAATTGGTGAGTGCTGATTAGTCTGAACCATATAAAGCAGTAAGTAGTGAAGAAGAGATGTAAATCCCCTTTGCAACATGGTGTGAGCCCTGCACATGCTGAGGCACAAATCCTCTCTAGTTAGTAGTACACTCATTATTATGTAACCTGCATCAAAGGCAGCAATACTTTTGTACTTTCTTATATAAGCTGAAAGCCAGCGTATGAGGACTTAGAGCTCCTAAACGTGCAGCAATGTGTTGAAGCAGCACGTAGGTGGACCCTGAGATGTCCAGTGACTACAAGATGTACAGGTATAAAACAAAATCACAATTAAGGAACGTAGTTTATGAAGAAGGAGTGGCCATGTTGCAAGTGATATTGCATAGCTCACAAAAATTAGGAGATTTTGCTAAATTAATATGAAGAGGATCCCATAAAAACTGCTGCCTTGGCCATACACCCTACTGAATGGTCCATATGTGTGGCACTCCAGCTTGACATGCTTCTGTTCACCCCCATGAAATGCTACTCAATCATAAAAGTGAGCTTGTATCACATTTGCATAACGAAACAAATGTATTATTACACCATCACAGGGTAAAGGCAGTAACCAGCTCTAGACAGGGCAGCTGTTTGCCATTAAGGGCACCGTTTCTGGGTCTCTGGACCTGTTAGGTGACAGC
>JAUZSV010435686.1:0-10089 GCA_034780495.1 Parotocinclus cesarpintoi | reverse complement strand
ATCAAAGACTGCCCCCTCTGGGAGTGGTAACATCAGTAGAAAGGTTGAGCTTTGTAGTTATGGCAGTGACGCCATGGTTCAGGACTGACCATCTCGTATTATTTAAGCAACAACAAACTCACCACTATTCAAAGTGAAGCAATTGCTCTCCACAATTTCTTTCTCAACATATCAAAGGCAATATTTGAACCATTCCTTAACACTTGTTTGAACACCTCACACACTGTCCCACCCACTTCTGTCCGTTCTGTCTCACTTTAAAATTGAGATGACAGTACAGTAACACATCATAGCCAAGTAGGGAAATACAAACTGACCCTCAAAACATTCAATACACGGTGTCCAGTCTAAATTTATGTATTGTGTTTTCAGTAACTTACTGGATCCCTGTATCATAAATTGAGCCTCCTTCTGGATTTGATCCACTGCATTTTACAGACACAGATGAGGCTCCTGGAAAGCTTCACATCACAGATCATTAGCCAACTTTCAAACTAATCCCTGTCACTTAAAGACAGAAATCTTAAGAAGGAATGACTTCAACTTCTTAAGAAGGAAGCCTTCAACTTCTTACTGGATGATGTGACTGGTTGTAAATGTGTCATTTGGTTACTGAGCTTTTCACAATAATTTATGTAGTGACACCTTATCAAATCCCAGGATTTTTAGGGATGGCTATATATTCACTTGTTAGAGTTCATCTTAAGTAATGTACAGTATGGATGCATTTTTTATTTAACCTTTACTGTATATTTACAGGATTTCAACATAATAACAATGATGTCAGCCCCTGTATGTGCATGCACGTGGGTATGTGTGTGTTTACAGATCCTTAGTTCCATCTGTCCAAACACAGAAGAGCTTTTTGAAAGAAGTCTAAAAATAATAGGCTTTTCCAGCATTGGCCAACTCATTGTTTCCTTTTTAATCTGTGGTCCATGAAAGAATGGCTCATCGTTAGCCTTTACTAAGCTGAGTAAACCCAGCTCAAGTCACCAGCAAGGACTTGGTATTACAGAGAGAAACACCACCCACCAAGCTGAGCAGGATAGGGTATGGAAGCTCCCGTACACCCCATGCTTCTCAATACATTTGTTAAAGAGAGGGAGAAGGAAAAATCCTGAACTGAAAGACTAAATGGCCATTCAATAATCCCTCAACAATAAACATCGGTGTAACCACAAGAGTGTAGTTTGCACAGCTGCCACACACACAATGATGGAAAATAACATTTACACATTCCTCTCCTCCACCCCAATCCTTCCATGTCTTCAAACAGGGAGGAAGGAGTAATATAGGATCACCTGGAAACTTAAAGAGGTGTCTGGGGGGTGAACTTCTCTTTAAACATAGCATCAGTTTAAATTAATCTATAGGCTTCATATCTATCTAGTTTATCTTTGATAATCATTCACTTTAATCTCCTTGTTGACATCATGTCATATTGTATAGATTCTGATGCCCCGGTGTTCCAAACCTGAAAGCCAAATTTTCTGTTAAGTTCAAAATAGCTCTAAAGGGACCCCCATCTGTGGATGGCCTTTGTTTACTCTTCTCCTAGGGATGATTGTAATGAGGAAATGTGACTCGTCTTAGATCAATTTGTTGACAGTACTGATTAAAGGAAACAGTTTTACTCCATAAGCAAAGACTGAGTTGATTGTTTTAAACAGACTTGAGCTTACAATGAAGGCTTGTAGAACTGGCTGAGGAATGCACAGTCGAGTAATAGGTCTTTGATATCATTTTTTCCTCTTAAGGTCTAGACTAGCTGCACCACACATCTAAGGATTTGTTTACTTCAAAATAAGGACTGGTTCAATTCATGTTCAAATATCATATTACAGAATTTCTCTTTCAGTATTCCTTTATAAAATATGATCTATTTTCCATATAAAGTGATATTATATCTTAGAGATGAGATATAATACACAGAGGACATTAATCTCCCTGCTTGAATGACGTGGCAGTGTGTTTAATTTGGCTTCCTTGAGTGTCAGACAGAATATTTTTTTTTAAAAATCAGAGACTAAACAACTGCGGTGTGCATGTATTAATAGAACACAAGATTCACAACAAGAAACAAGCAGTGCACACAAACAAATACATAAATATACAATAGTCAATATTTAGACAAATATTAGTAAGAGCAATAAAGCAGATTAATATACTTTACTTATACCTAGGTTAGGATATCTAAATTAATTAAATCTGGTAGTTGTACTTTATAAGCAATCTATAAGACCCACTCCTCTACACTCTTTTTTAACTTTTAACCTATAACCTCTGACACTCACTCTGCCTGGTACCCCTTACATAGAGACAAATGAGTTGCTGCCAGCATGGCTGATTTATTAACTTACCACATGCTCTAAGAAATGGTAGATGAAATTTTTGCTTACATGATAGGACACAAGTTATATCTAAGTCCTAATTGATAACAATATCCTGTTCAGACAACTCCTCTTGTGCATCATCAGATCTCATTGTGAAAAAACAATATGAAGTAATTTTAATAAGTTTGGACTGCATTCAAGTCATTGCATGGAAAGCCAGAATGTACATAGCTGCGATTCAGTGCTATCTGTGCAATCTTAATAATTGCATCCGTTTTCAAGACTAGCCTGTGGCCATGAATGCTCCATTCCTGGGTCTGAGACACAAACTATTCATCTATCAAGCCAGTATCTGCAAGTTATAAATCACACATGTTTGATCATCTGTCAGTTATTAACGAGTGGTGAGGGATCAACCGGTAAAGGGATTTGTTTTTAGCATTTATTTGTTTTTGTCTGTTAGACCAATCAACATATGCATTATATGTTTGTCTATATCTGTGTTATTGGCTACACTTTTTGAAAATATAAACTTTGTTAACTTATAAAACTGGAAACTTTATAAGATGCATAAGTATTTAAATAATATGCAGGATCAATATGTTTTACGTAGTTTAAAGTGGTTTCTCTGGTTGGATACAATAAACTTCTAAGAAGTAATTGATTGGTTGGTGAAGCTACACACAAACCTACTTGCTGGGTGAATTCAAACACAAATGAATCTCACCAATTAAGCCACATGTGTAACGCATTAATGTAAAGCAGGTATTAGCAGACCGGAGTGACATAATTTGTAAAGCATTTAATCTCGCACAACTGTTATATTACTTTTCTATATAGTAATAAATTAGAAATCCAAAGTTGTTAAGCAGTATACAGTCATTGCAGACTGCAACTGTAATATCACGTCCAAAGCAACATTTCAACCTGAAGGAAAAGGAAAATACAACGCTTTTTATGCCTTAAACTACAGCCAAAATAACATGGCTTGTAGTAATGAAAAACAGACTGATGAGTGAGATTTGAAAAGAAACGCTGTATGATGATCTTTCATTTAGGTAAAATTGCCAATAATTGTCAGTCAAAGTCACATTAACAATGTTTACTAAACGTCATGACATAGGCCTATATAATCATTTTTATTGGCTGAAATCACCATGGGGACAATATGATTGTGTCTCACAGCTCTTTATTGAAAGCATTATGAACATGCACACTGTGTTTTCCACTGCACATTAGGTTAACTGAACATTGATGGCCACATGTTCACTAATTGAAGACTGCTAGAAGAATATGTCCTTTACACAACAGTGCGTGAAGCTTTTTGGAATGTATAGGGCGCAAACATTGTTGTTATATGTATTAAGTTAATAAAAGTATTAGTTGTAAATACAAATTTAGAATCTTCCTCTGGTGAGGCCTGGTACCACAAGCCCCTAATGTAGTGACAACCCTGATAATATTGTTTGATCTGTGCACTATAAATGTCCAGTAGGATTGTATTGTATAATAATTCATCCCTGTACAGTAGGATCTTGCAAAATTTCTATTTAAGGAACTGGAATCTAAGTCTTGGCAAGTAGCCATGCTCCAAAATCCCCATCATAAAACCCAGATGTGGCAGGGTTAGATTTTATCCTTTTGCTAACTTTATGTTAGCTTTAGTAAAGGGAAATGAACTTAGTCATTTCAGTGACACACTAGCAGAAAAGCTTTTGTAAAGAGTACTGTCATTCAGAATTTTGAAATGTCTAGTATGCCATGTGAAATATAAAACACGCTTATGAAAAGAGGAACAATAAAAACTGCATCTGTGTCATGGCATTGTTTCATGACTTGTTTAATAATGAGTCTTATGGATGTAGCAACCACACTTGTGTAACACACGAGCATTGTGTGCAACTTCAGTGATCTAAGACTGCTGCCAGTGAGGTTATAGGCTGGTGGATGGTTTACACACAGTCTCTTTGCATTATTAAGGAATTTTGAGAATGCCATTTCCCTAAACAGAGCCACAACACCACTTACAAGTTCCCAAGCCACTCATATTTGTATTTTAATCTTACCATTTCCTAAGACATGTAATAAATATATTTAGCGGTGGCACATTATCATCAGACACTTAGAACCACCGACTAGGCTACAAATTGTTTGCTCACTGATACGACATAAACATAAGTCTTTCCTATCTTTCACTATAGTTGTGTGACAGAAAAAATATTGTGTTGCACACTTTCAGAGTGATATCCGACCAATTTTATTTTGTTTATTTGACCTTTGGTGCATGATATTGGACCTGTACAATGATAACGTCAAGGAGAAAATCGTATTCCTGAGATATACTGTTTATGCTGGCAAAGCTTAGGCATATTTTACTGTCCACAACAATGTTTACAAATTAATAAATTCCTACATGTCTAACATGCACCACCAGGGAACGGAGCTGTGCTATTCATTTTTTTAAGTGCACAATGTTAAGGATATGAATGTGCACTTCTGACAACTCAATCCTTACAAAGTGCTGTGCTTCAATAAATATTTAAATAATGACATGAACATTCTAGGCAACACATGTTGAGTTAAAATCCTGTATTACACCATGAAGTTAGAAATCCTTGTCAGTAAATACTGTTAGCATAATCAAGGTCATGTTTAACCTTAAATTAAACGTAATGGATCACACACATACAATAAAACAAGTGTCAAAGTGAACATGTGTTTATATTAAATAAATTGTATTTATATTAATTTGCATGTGTTCAAATTTAATCAGTTGATTTTTCTTTTTTTTTTACTGTAACATCATCTTGTTCCAAACTGGTTAGGGTTACAGGGTAGGGTCTGTAGGTGCAAGCTCATTGTAAACACTCCACCCAACCTTTAAATTGTAAATCCCACCCTTGATTTTAACCCAGGCCCTCAGGAAGGTTGTTTCCAGCAGTTGGCTCTACATGTTGAGCCACCAGAGCTGCTAATGGCAAAAGTTAGAACTTTTTATCTTTTTAAAGTTAGATATTTTTCATGCAAGTGTGACGATTAAGAACTGACATGAAATTATCTTGTTCAAAACAGTAGTGTTGCTGAATAACGTGAAATGTTAACACTTGTGTGGAAATCTATGCCTTCAACAACAATATATGTTGCAGAATGTTAAAGCATAAATAAATAAATAATGGCAACCCATAACAGCACTAACAATAGATCTTCTAAGATGAGCATATACAGACATGATTTATCAGGTAGATTGATAATATATTGCAGTACTCACAAAATAAAGTAGTGAATTATCCCCTTCACAAAGTGGTATCCCCTATTTTTTCAGTATCTATTACCCTGCTTGTGTATATGCATGTATGAGCAATGGCAATGGAGTTTGACCCTGACAAACATCAAGGAAGGTAAGGAAAACCATAATTTACTTAATGGATGTTTAATTACCACTGTTCTGACAAGGAGAGGTAAACACTAGAACAATATTTTCTCCTCAAAATGAAATTTAAAAAAACAGAGGTCCCTAGTGTGGGTTTAAGTACCTATATGATGAAAGAGCCTTTGTGACACTGTTTGTGTACTGCTTGGGTGGCTTTACATTGTATGCTGTTAACAAGAATGTACACATACAGTGTCATTTTCTTGAAACTGCATCTTCCTCATTTTTTGTGAATGGTCTTTCAATGATCTTTCTATGGAAACCCCCTTGTGGTCACATCTGAGAATAGCTTATATGCAGTAGCTCAACAAGCACAATGAGAATGTTTATAAAAGAGTACTGTCATGTAAAATAATATTGAGTCACATAGGTAACGTTTGTTTGTATGTTTGTTACAGTATATACATACATTGACATGGACAAGCTTTATGCTGTATTTTTTTCTAAGAAGTGTCAGGTGCTTTAAGAAACGCTGATGGTCTGACAGGAAACACAACTCTCCACTGGCTACATTGCAATTTTGAGAGAATGTCAATAGAGGAATTGTTCTTATAAGCACATTTGCTTGTATGACTTAACTATGTTTAATGTTTAATCAAATTAAATATAATCATATTTAATTTACACGAAGTTAAATAATCCATCACAATTGTTCACAGTTGTTCATTTGAATTTATACACACTTTACAAGATGAGTTTCTCAAACTCCAACTCACTGATTGCACTTGAGGTTATATGTTTGTATTGCATTTATTTGAATGTCTCAATATAAACCTAAAATCATATCTACGGCTCAGCTGCAGTGCTTCGGAATTGCATAATCAAAAAGCAGTAGAGTGAGTCATTTAGCTGCTGCCAGTTGTACAACATGTAAAGAAGAGAATATTTGCTTTGAAGCATGATGAGATGCTTGCACACTGTCTGGATACTTTACCCTCACACATACATTCCTTTCTTCTGCACACGAATGCTTGAAACCCAAACTGCATGTAACCTGTCTGTTTTAAAAGCCTGCAGTGCATACAGACCAAGTCAAGTGCAAATACACATGGCATAAAAACACACATCCTTAGGTTTACTGTAGACCTTTTTTGGGGGGGATTCAAGAGCAAATTCCTCTGTTGCATTAGTGTATTATGAAACAGTTAAGTGGGATGCCTAAGGGATGTGTCTGTTAAATACCCTATTGTTCCAGCTTTGGTGTGGTGCTTAAGTGGTTCAAGGATCCCTGCAGAGTCTCAACTCATTTAAAGCTCCAAGTAAACCCTCAGCTTAGACGAACAAACTTCAGGTCTGTTTAGTGACTGTTGTTCTTCCTGTGTCTAATTAACTTTTCCATTGCTTCTTCTATTTACATTTCATTCTAAACTGAATGTCTCACTTAATTCTAACCAAAAAATTACATAGCTCACAAAATATCATGTTAATCAAATTATTGTTCAAATAGATAAGGGAGATGTGGCTGGATTTCATTTGGACTTATTCAGGTGAGGTTTTATACAAAATACGTAAGAATCTGCTAGCATGATATCATGTTGAAATTGGAAATCTTCCGAGCAAAACAGCAACTCACTGTCTAGTCACTATGTAACAGTCTCTCATTTTGACTGTGTGACTCAGAAAGGAGCCCCTGTTTCTGCATAACATGATTTTGACAGCACCTTTGAACAGCTCTTACCTAACAATGCTCTTTTTGAGAAAAGACTCAGATGCAGCAATTGCCCAAACCTTTCCCCCACAGTTCCCACTGCAGTCGGCTCCCAGGGTAGCCTGTCAGTCTCCAGGTTAATGCTCTATCAGACACTTCTCACAGGAGTTTATGGTGGAAACCTCAGTGGGGTTTCCCTAATAATCAGCAGTTCTCTTAGGAAGCAGAAGGTTTCTATAAAGCTTTAGGTAACACAGAATAATGTGGAATCTCACTCCAGAGTTATAGTAATTCCATGTAGTTTTGAGGCAACAAGTTTTCACAGAGGTTTACATCCCAGAAAAGCCAAAATAGTTTTCCCTGTCCTCTCAAGCAGTCAGTAACAAGTCTGACAAATAAAAACTAAGCTGTTCTTAAATTTAGTAGCCATGTTTATAAAGAAGCACATATTTGCTTTTGCATATTTGGTTTCTTGCTATTATCAAGTTCATTTGTACAATGTATATATGTTCACTCAATCTTTGGTGTTTATTTGTGTAAATCCCACCAACCTCCCCACACTATTTGTATATGTTTGTTTCCATTGCTTGATCTACCATTTTATTTATGTGAGTTTTTTAGAATTTATGACTTACCAGCTTCTGCAAAGGTGATAATTTCGGTTTGTTCAGCATTCTCAGCCTCAAGGCGCCCATGAGGCTCATCGTCAATCAGCACGCTACCATCCTTGCCCACGCGGCCCACATGCACCTTGCGGATGGCATTGAGCAAGGCAGCACGGGGGACAGGGTGTGTGATGTTGGGTCGCTCCTGCAGGTGCAGCATGCTGAGGATATGCCTCTTGACTGCCTCCACTACATCCTGGTGTGCCTCCTCCTCCACCTCTACGCTACTCCTCTGCAGTTGTGCCAAGGCACAGGATGGGCAGTCCGATGTTGTAGAGGATGATGGTGCCAGGGAGCCTAAGGTGCCCATGGCATTAAGAGAATAGCAGTGAGCCAGGAACAGCAGAGTCACACTGATGGCAGGCAGGAGCGACATCCTTAGAAGAGGGTTGAAGGAATGCTGCAAACTCAGTGAAGCCTTCCTAATTAGCTGATATCGAAATTTAAACAAAGCTAAACGTTTTCAAAAGTTTTTTTTTTTAATCAAAACCCTTACAGGCTCTGTTGTTGCTGTAGGATGTGTTGAAAAAACCTCAACTACAGGAATAAAGCAAAGGAGGAAAAAAGGTAATCCTTGTTGCTGAAAGAGAAGTGATAACTGAAGAAGATTAATAATTCTGGCAGTTGGCTGACTTGTAAAGGGTTTCTCTCGTTCTTTCTTGCTCGCTCTAGGTCTTTGAGAAGTTTGGATGGGAAAGGCAGGCGTCTTGTGGACGAGCCCTGGGGAAGCAGCTTGAGCTCTGGGACTGCACACTATGCACGAGGTGAATGGTTTTGTACAAGTGGGCTGGGCTCTCTCTCTCTCTCTCTCTCTCTCTCTTTCTCTCTCCCTCTCTCTCTCTCTCTCTTTCTCTCACTGCTCTACTCTGACTCCACTTTCTGTCTTACTGTAATTATACTTCTTTCCGCCCCTCCCCTCTCCTTTCCCTCCTCCCTCTTTTCCTCACTTTTTTCAGTTTCTATAAGAGCAGCATTTCCCCCCACGCAAGGCTTGAACTCAGCAAAATGACACATGATTTGTTAACAAGTGCTTACCTACTCAAGAGTCGTTGTGTTGTCAGGTCAGACAGCCTGCTGCTTGCACATTCATAAATCCACCAGTTTAGTCACATCGTCTTTTGGGTTTTTTTAATTTTATTTATAACAATCATCTGTAAAAGCATAAAAAACAGCACCATAAGATGCTGTGTGGTTAGATACAGATAGGTTAATATCAGCCATGTGAAATATTTTATTATTCAGAGTTTTAAATATGTCTATACAAAGTCATTACAGTTCACTTCCTAAATCATAACTCCCACTACAAACATGCTGTGGGTAAAATGACTGGAAAGTATCTACAATTCTCACTTCTTGTTAGACATCTGTGAATGAGTATTACAAGCCACTGTCTGTGACGTCATCAAAGTCTGAGCAAGGGGGTTGTTTGAGTGTGTTGGAAAGTTAGTCAATCCCTAATTCGTATATATGAGGTCACTGTGTTCATGGGAGTCACCACGTAGAGCACGTCATGTAGACATCCTCTCAGACTTTGAAAAGTGGCTGGCTAATATGTAAGGATTACTCACATTAAACAGATCTGATTCAGATCACCCTGCTATTAATAGGGCTTATTGCAATAGGTGTCTTAACACGTCTGTTATGAATCTGAATTAATATGAATGAATGTGTTGTTCATCTCATCCTCATTCGCACCATTTAATTCTAAACTTGATATGCATATTAGTGTCAATTAAAAGTATTTTGATATATGAGCTTATGTCTCACAAAGCTCAATTTGTGTAAACACTGAGTAAAGCTATTGGAGACGTCCCTAATTAACCATGTAACATGAAGAAGATTGCACCCTCTTGTGGACTATTTTGTTAAATGCAAACTACTAACCTTAAATGTTTGATAGTGATATCAATTGATCAATAGATAAACCGAATTACAATTATGTTGATATCTATCTATCTATCTATCTATCTATCTATCTATCTATCTATCTATCTATCTATCTATCTCTGT
>JAUZSV010435675.1:0-10089 GCA_034780495.1 Parotocinclus cesarpintoi | reverse complement strand
ATTAATAAGAGATGTAAATAAGTAATGCTTTGCTCATGTGAAGCTCGAGAGGCAGACGCTCTGGTCCCTGTGCTCACCAAGCCCGACGTGAATCAATGCGACTCCCTAACAGAGCATGAAATAAAAACAAAGGAGCGCGACTATAGCATGTTTTATACTTGTAATCAGAACAAGCATTCAAAAGTAAAGCGAACACTGCAGTGACGTGACTATGAAAGGAAAGAATGAGTTGCTGATACAGGACAGATTGGTGGATTGGGTAGAATAAATAATGTATGAGGCTAAAAAAATAGCTGGATCGACAGATGGATGGTTAAACGGATGGAACTGTAGCATGAATGGATGGAGTGGTGGGTGGGCCAGCGGCTGGTGGGATCCAGGAATGGGTAGATGGATGGGCTAATGGCTAATGGGTTGGTTGTATGGGTTAATGACTAGATTGACAGTTGATTGAATGAATAGGTATGGGGATTGGGGATTGGGGATTTTTGTATGTATGAATAGGTGAATGACTAAATGGATTGTGTAAAGATTAGGACTGTAACGATGCAAAAATGTCACGATTCGCATCGGGTCAACGTCACAATCACATTGGGAAATTATCGCATGCCTTCTCCTTATCTATAAAGTTCTACCTGTCTATTTTTCTCTCTATGAACAACTAAAAATGTCATTGCCTCCTTTGAACACCAGAGGGCTCAATTATGACAGATGAGGTATATTTTCTTTCATATATTCTCCAAAGGAAAGTGAAGGGATCACAACTGATACAAAAAACTGATAGACTGAGCATAATAACAGGGTCTTACTTTAAGATAACGCAGTTTTTTATTTAAAGTTCGTACAATTACTTTTAGTTTTTAATTAAATCAGTTTAGTTGAGGTCCACTGTTTTGTATTGTTCACACTTTTAAAATAAAAACTTTAAACATTTTATTGAATGTAAAATCAAAAGTCGTGAGAAAATTTAAGTAAAATAGGATGGGAAGATTATATTATAATATAATTATATTTACAACCATTTTCACTTCCTTGCAATTGATTTGCAAATTATTTTTGCAGTTTTTTTACTATATAATTGTCTGATTCTGATTTCCAATTTTCATTCTGTCCAGAAATTATAAATTACATTTTTGTTCGACTTTTCTTTTAACAAAATCTGCTTGATTGATAAAGAAAGATAGTTGTTGGTTTGGCTGCTAGCCTGTTCGATTTGTTAGTTTTGTCAAACTCAGCATATTCAGCAGGGTCGATCCATACTCCCTTATTAGAATCCCTACTTCATCTGTAGTACTGCGCTGTACAGAGGCACTCATTTGTTGACTATAGGTATCACTCAAAAAACAACCGGAATCTATTACTACCTCATAATGAATATATCATTGTAACCGAGCAGTCAAGCAGCTGAAGCGTGTTTAAAGCTCTATACACATATAAATTGAATTGAGAATCATACAGTAGTTAGTAAATGTACTTTACATACAAGTAACATATAACATATACAAAAAAGTCTATTTCTATGCAAGTTACCTTAAAAAAAATTATTCATACATTTATCTACCACCTAATACCACAGTGGTATCCATGCACCAACAGGTCTATATTTTCTTCCTGTGGGCAGAATGGGTAAATAATCTGCACTAGATTTATTGTTAAAGCAAATTCCATAAATGTTCTGTTTCAAAAGTCACAAAAGTTCCATGACTTTTTCCCTCACGAAAGCAGCTTAAAATCAAACTAAAAAGCTACCATTTACATAAAACCCAAAGCCTAAACCATTACACAAACCCCTCCTTTTATGAAATACACAACACTGTGTTTTTTTCGTTGCAAGCACACTAACCACACACTATATTAATTTGCACAATGGAATATAAACATAAATAAACATACCTCGCTGGCTGCACACAACCAAGAAAAAGTCCACTTGAAGATATACTGATTTCCACAACAGGCAATGCAATATGAATTCTTAACATTTTAAACCGGTAAGTAAGTAAATCCAGTACAGCTACTAGAAGGAAATCCCATCGGTCAAATGACCTACACTGGCCATTTCTAGGTACATGTAGGTGAAGCCGACCTGCTGTCTGTAGGGTTGAGCAGAGTACAAACTTCAAATCAAATTTCACATCTCTGCTTGTGTACCTGTCCTAAAAATGTCCTTGTGCAACACAGACGTAGTCCTTACTTATGTGCATAAATAAAACAATATTAATGAAAATCAATTAAATTTAAAAAATGTCAAAGCCAAATCAAAGTATGTTGTAAATAAGATTTATGGCATTAAAAGCACCTTTATTGATTTCACCAGCTGTTTAAGCTGAAACGAGTTAATAGTCAAATCTTTATTTCCTATTATTTTTTGCCCTAATTGGTACGACTTGAGACCAGCCTTTGAGTTAGAAACATTTTCTTAGCCGAACAGCAGCAGTGCTTTTGAAAGTATTTCAAATGTTTCCACATGCAACAACTAGGAAAGAATCACGAAATCCAGTCGAATTAAAAAAAATTTCACCTTGGTCAAACACTGTTTCACCACAAACACTGTTATTTATTGTAAATGTGCTTGCAGTTAAGCGTGGGCTGTAATCAAAAAGTGATTATACTGTAGCGACTGAAATATGGGGTTAATTAGCAGGTGTCACACCTGAACTGCAGTCCCTGGGCCTGCTAAATATGATCTCTCTTTTTGCTGCTTTCTAAATGTGCCTGTTGTAGAAAGCTTTATTATCAAATGTTTTTTTCAGCTGTTACACTGCTACATAAAACTATTTTTTATTAGCTGAATACAAAGATGGCAATCTCAAGTTTGAACTGTCCTGGGTTTCACATGTTTACCTTTGGAAAGAACACTTGCATAATCCAAATGTTTTAAATGCCCACAATACAATAAAAGGAGCAACAGCACTTTAAAAAGAGCAACAGCACTGTAAACATCAGTGAATTCCAGTGTAAAGTTTTTAAAAGGTTTGGCTACCTAAAGTAAACACATTGCCAATCTAAATCTTAACATAGCTAGATCTTGGCATCAATGACACATCGGGATCAATCTAATGTTTTAAATCGATTCCGTTTAAACGGACCACTTCGGGATGCGATGGTTTTGGTCCTAATAACCGGCTGGTCTGATTAAACGAACATGCCCCATGTTACAAGATGGGACGTGCTATGTAACATATTAAATGTTTATTAAACCTTCATTGGGCGATTTACACGTATAGCGAACGTACAAACAAAAACTACTGTTGCTTACAAACTTTATTCATTAAAAAATAAATTTGCAAACAAGTTTTTCAAAAAGATCTACAACACAATGTATAGGTACTCAGCATGCAAAGCATAATACTGTAAAAAACAAGTTCTTACTAAATTCCAGTTAAAATTTGAAGAACTTATCCAGTGTGATCTGACGTGCTTTAGCTGTGGCTAAGTGGCGACTTGTGGCTTTTTTTTTGTAGTAAATGGAAATGTTAGGCGAAGACCTGTAGGTGGCAGTAGAGGGCTGGGCAGAAACTCGGGAGTTTTCGGGTACTGATGCCAGAGACTAAGAGTTTCTTCACGGATATTACATACTGTACACGTTCTTTGGTCCGATTATATTACACATATATAATAGGATTTGTTTCGGTACCTTAGGATTTGGGCCGAATAAGCGGCTGGTCCCATTAACTGAAGTCGACTGTATTATGAAGTGAATCCAAGTTTAGCATATTTGGGTCTACTCATAGACGATATGTTCTATATAATCATACTGTTACTAAAATAACTAATGATGGCCTAAGACTTTTGTATAGTAATGGAAACAGTATGTTCTACGCCAGTCAATAAATATTGATAAATTTTCGGCAGAATCTGTGCTTACACACATTACACACATTACACACATCTGTGCTCACACACATATTATGAGGCCCAGAACTGCTTCAGAAATGCACGCTGATATTTGGCCTTGCAAAATGCTGATAGTTTACTTTTACAAAAGCGTCGCTTTGTTCTGCATGCCTAATTATTGCAGCAGGTGTTCCATGGTAATGATGGTATCCTCAGGAGATGCAAACCTAAACCCACAAACAATTCGGCACATACACACTCCCACCAACTGCTCCTAGGTCCCAAACATGCAGCTCGTCCCTGTCAAGGACACAGGCAAGAGTCGATATTTTTCATCGAAGGTGACAGCCAAATTACATCGACTCAAGCTCGAAACCAGCTGGAGCTGTGCCAAGCAGTGGTAGAAGATTTAAGCGTCGGGGTGGAGAGCGAGGACCAGGTAGGGCAGAGAGCTGCACAATTATTACGCTATCATTATTAAACTAACAGATCAAAAATGCTTAACCATTTTGCAGCAGGGTATAAGTTAAACACCCACATTTTACTGAGCATACCTGGCTTGTGTGTTTTATATGACATGATATAGAAGTTTATTTTCTTTGGACCTTGCCAGTGTGAAGTGGAAACAGAAGTGTAATAGCAGTGTAAATGGGCAGACTTTTTATGGGTATTAGAATTGTTTGCATAATCAAGGTGAAGATCATTTCCACATACGACTACCAATCATAAAAGGTTACTTTGACTTCCTGTGCATTGCAGACAGTATGAACCCAGATATATCTTTCATATTGTCTGCGCAACAATCATTTCTTTTCTTCATAAACATCCATTCCTGCATTTCAGGCTTCCAGCATGTTAAAAACGTTGAGGTCGCAAAGCATTTAGCATTTTGTAATGTTGCCATTTCATCTCATAGTTTTTTGCACAGTAAGTGTTCCATTTTTTGTCCACCTTAAGAGGCGTCTTTCTTTGAGAAATTATTTTTTTTTACATTTTCTTATGCATTTTATGGAAAGTGGAGAGGCTCAACCCATCTTTATTTGCTCTTTATACTGAAGCGTTTACAGCAAAAAGACACACAATACTCGTGTGATTTACACAAACCAACTTATTTATATATCAAGGAATATCTGCTAACTTGGAGAGTTAATCACACACGTGCACACACACACACAGCCTTTATACACTGCTCACAAAAGTAGGGAATATTTCAAAATTAAAGAATAAATTAAAAAAAAATTTTTACAATAAAATTTAATTTTACATTAAACAAGAACAGAAAAGCAACCAACAAGTCATTTTATTTCATTGGTAAAAATGCACGATATAAAAGGCTGAAAGTGCTGGAATATCTGAACATCCCCTGATCTTAAAAGTAAACATACTGCAATTTCCCAGCCCCCTGCGATGCCTATGCAAAGTGATTTGCCTCAATGTGAATCTTTTAGGACGTCTTGAAGCTGGTCAGACACAGACAACAGCGGCAATCGAACAACTTTCTTTGACTTTTCGTTTGCTTTTCTGATGACCCTATTTAATGAAATAGAGTCATTTTTAAAACGCTTTCTATTCATTTGAAAAAAATCTCATTTTTGAGAGCAGTGTATTATGCTGAAATGCTGCTGTAGCTCAAAATACTGCATCATTGATTGGAATTTATCCAGTATAATATAAGAGTTAGTGATAATTATACCCCAACCAGTTTGTTACTCATGTTAATGTTGAAACAGTGGAGTTTGACAGTACCTTTGGCTTTAAACCTGCCAAATTAAGTGCCCTCAGACCTCCACTATAAAGGATTTATTAATTTTTTTAAACTTGATCATCATAACGTTTTTCTCCATGGTTATCAAACATGCTACAGGTAATAAAGATCATTAGGTTTTTAATAAAACATGGAGAAGAACCTAAGCAGGCAGACATTTAGTAAGTCTTGTAATGACACACACATTGTTATCTTTGCTGTGATATATATTTTTTAATTAGCACTGCTTAAGCATCCAAAAGCAATCATGCTCATAATAGAACAGATGCAGGTTTACAAGTGTTATGTATTCCCTATAGAAGCATAGAATTCTTTTAGAGTCCAAATGACATAACTACAGCACTTAATCAAAACTACATCATGAGGGAAGATCTGTGTTTTTTTTTTGTCCTTCATGCTGTGTGTGTTTGGGGTGTTTATATTTCCTGACAGGAAAAATAGCATTTTAAACAGAAACTGCAATTTTCTTTTAAACAACCTTAAGAGGCAAAATATATTTTGCCTACAGGCTGCTGGGGTCAAGGTAGCTAGGTGTAGGTGTGTGTGTGTGTGTGGGGGGGCATTAAATAAGCTACAGTAAACATTATATCAATAGAAAGTCCAGAGTAGGATAGCAAAATAAACGTGTGCGGGCGAGTTGTGTGTGTGTGTGTGTCAGTTATTTGTTGTACTTGTGGGGACCCATGATGGATATAAATTTTAGATATCTATGAACTTTTTGAACCAGCAGAATTATTTTGTAGAACATGTGTACACACAGACACACACACACAGACACACAACTGCATTCTCTAATAGTCAGTTAGTGTCAGCTGTCCTAACTGCTCTCTCCTACACTTACACCCACATCGTGCACAAAAGACTGCCAAGAAATTCGATGCTGCTTACCCACCTACCCATAGACAGTCAAAAGTTTTGAGCATTAAGCTACACATAAGCTACATAATACCTCCTACATGCAGAATCAGGCACAAATGACATCACGTTCTCCTAAATCTTAAGTTTTAAGCTGAAATGAAATTGAATGGAGAATTAAAAGAAGAGATAACATGTTCAGAGTTTTTTTTAAGATGTCCAGTGTGCTTGTTGCACACACACATAGGCGCACGCAGGCATACAGACACACCCACACAGGCGCGCACAAACACACAGGCGCGCACACATAGACACACACACATAGACACAGGCGCGCACGCACAGGCACACGCACACGCGCAGACGCACAGGCACACGCACGCACAGGCACACACGCGCGCGCACGCGCACACACAAACAAACAAACAGGCGCACGCACGTACATATGCACAGGCACACACACACAGTCGCACACACATAGGCGCACACACATAGGCGCACACACATAGGCGCACAGAAACACACACGGACACTGTGTTATCACTGCAGAATGTCTATGCTGGGTAAGTCTAACAACATCCAACTTTCAACAACTGACAATCTTCAAGAACTCACAAGTGTATGAGAGAGCATGCAGTTTTGAAAAACTTTCTCGCTCATCTTTCCTATAATCGAGACACGGATCTCTCCTTCTGTCTCCTCAGTTGTACGTTGGGACTCTGCTAACTCTTGGTCATACATCTTGATTGTTAGGACATACAGGTAGAGATAAAAACATGAAATCACAAATGAATGAATGAGCCCAAAATTAATATTGACAATTTGTCAATTTTTCTGATTACCTCCGAGCTGTTGAAGCTCACCAAACCTAAGAATATCATTAAACAATCCCTAAATAATTTGGACTCTACCAAACCTAGGTCGGTTTGTTTGTCCTCCAAAGAAGCACATTCAAGCCCATTGTTACCCTCCTCAGAAGTGATCGACCAACAAAGATCTCTAATCACCTCTAGTCTTGAGCGGTGCTTTTTTTTTAAATCATGGTGCAAAAAAAATCCACACTCACAGAGGTAGGTGGAGATGAAAGGTATGATCATTACAGAGCTGTGGAAACTCGGTCTCTACAGACAGCCAAAATGTGCAAGTGACACTCATGCTTTTTTTTCCCCTAGGTCTATATTTTCCCACACTTTATAAAAAAAACTGTTGTAAATTAGTCCATTATTCTCAGTACTCATCATTTTCGGTTCTCGATAAGCCTCGTGGAACGAATGAACGAGGAGAACAGAGGCGCCACCACAAAGTATTTAATACCATATATAATTTATTGAATAACGTATTGAAAGTGAAAACATCCTTAACGATCCCAAACGTCCTCATTAGAGTGCAGGAGAGTATCGTAATGCATATCACTTACCCTAAGAAAATTCAAACTATAACAAACAGCAATAAAAAACATAAATATCATAATTAGGGTCATCACAAAATGGGGGGAACCTGTATTGCTGTTGTTATTATTATTTGGTTTATTGGGTGTTCAAGTCTTGCAGCAGTCTCACAGCCGGAGAAACATTCCCGGCACCGCAACAGTTCTTGCTTAATTTTAAACCATATACAAATTATAAGTCAGAACTACCAGTTTTCAGACTTTTTGGTTCCTTTAAATGTGTTCCGGGATCAGCTTATATATTGTGTTCCTTCCCTGGTCACCCACTGCAAATCCTGTTACATCACTCATAACATCAGGGTGTTTCCCAAAACCTGGCAATTACTTATCTTCACTACTGTGTATTCGCTGTGATTGTGTGCTAAGCCTTAGGGTGTGTGTGTGTGTGTGTGTATATATATATACACACATGTACGGACAGAGATCTGCGTGACAATGCTAATGCCAGGCGACTCTAAACCACCCCATGGTCGGAAGTGTGTGCGTGTTTGTGTTTTATAACGGTCAGGGGGGTTGTCGAGTGGTCAGGAAAAGAGGCAGCAGCCGTTTCCTCCTCTAAATCCACTGCCTACCCACGATACATAGCTGAAGATTAGAACACTGATAGCTAAACGCATCACAGCAAGAGAGCTGTTGCCCAGAAATGCTTTCCTCTTGTACTCCGTTATAAGAAACTCCCGACTCTATGTGGATCTAATGTGAACCTTTTAATATGTGGCAAAAGAATGTCAAAATACTAGTGCTAACAGACCCGAAAAACACAACGCCCACACATTTAAAATGGAACAGCGTTATTATGGCAATTGTTCGATACAAATTCGTTGTTGTCCCCTTATCCTGAACGCGTTTAACGAGAAAAAGCTGCCCCACAGTTGCCTAATTAAAGTTGCACTGGTTCATAAAAGTTAAACATTCATCCAACCTCAGATCTCGAGTCATATTTGGTCATTTATCATACCCATGCGTTGAAGACTGCCTTCACAAGCTTTGGCTGTTTGAAAACGTAAAAAACTCGAAGGTGTGAGGACTTTCCACTTACAGACCTTAAACAGAGAAACGCGCTTGAATGAGGAGTATGAGCTACTTGCAGTTACACATTGCAACCAGAGAGGCCGCCAAATCTCAGTTTCCCTAAACTGTACAAACAGCAGCTTTGTAGGCTGTAGCGTCCTCTTGTTTGTAATGTTTGTGCTGCTTTGTCCTCGCTGGCTCTGTGCATTGAGAGTTCTGACCCCAAGAATACTGACTTAATGAAACCTATTTATCGTCTTTACGATTAATCCCAAGTCCCCAGCGATCGAGGATGAGAGAACTGTACAGCACTGTGTAATCAACTGTCCAAGCTCAGCTCACGCTTATATGAGCAAAGCCAACAAATTGATTGATAAGTCCAGCTGGGCAAGAGGAAACAGCAGCAGATATTTAGACTGTGACTCTGTTGAATGTTAGTCAGTGATAAACTGTGTGGTTTGAGGTTCTTGCCAACCAGAAAACACCCACGCTTTCCTCCCTCACTACTGAGCACAGAAAATGGCTGGGTTAAAAGCATGATAAGCAAGTCAATAAATACACAGAGCTGCCTGCAGCACAAACCCATTACACAGGGAGACACTTCCGTTCTGGAACGAACCAAAACCAGCGCAATTTTCACTTACGTGTGGGCACCCACTCGGGTGACACCCTCTGCCTGTTGTAAATCCATCACGAAAACCTAAACATCATCATTCCTGAGGTGTGGGTGTGAGTTTTCCTTTAAAGTTGCCAAATCAATAAAACGAGACTCCCTCTGTTATGATTTGCCATGAAACCCCCTAGATTAAAGAAAAGCCGGTTTGTAACCGAAACGAGAGGAATGCCAAGTTCTCGTTGCTACGCCCCTTTAAATGCCAACGCAGATACAGTCAGAGAATGAAGGTAACTACAGGATTGCCAGTAAGTCCAAATTCTGCTGTCCTGTTCACCATAAAAAAACTAAATTGCCAGTTTCAAAAACAGTTCCTGATCCGTCCTAGTATTTAATTCTCTTAAAGCAAAATTCAAGCAATTTACAGTGGGTGAAGCCTTAAGACTTTTTTAATTGCTTGTTCCTTGGATATCTACTGAGAAGGGAGGAAAAAAAAATCTTTATTTTTCAGCACTTTTCAATTTCTCGAGGACTATGTGGAATCAATACAAGGAAGGAGGAAGA
>JAUZSV010435664.1:0-10089 GCA_034780495.1 Parotocinclus cesarpintoi | reverse complement strand
GTCTAACACACACTCAGGGAGAGAGAGTTTGATAAAAGGAGCATTCACAAATAACAATAATAATAATAATCATAATAACAATAATAATAATAATCTGCTCATTATTCGATTGTCAGCATTATTCTGATTATGCTATGCTCCTCCAAACGGCACATTGTGTTACATTAAGTTACTGTTCAATAAAAACAGAATATACCAAACCATCTCATTATTCATCATGTACAGGATTTGGCTTTTAGAGTTTTCAAACAGCACAGAGAAAACAGAAGCAGTCAGGCTGTGTCCCAAACCGCTGTTTAAAAACCTAAGCACGTTCTGGATGGGACGCCAGTCCGTCGTAAGGCTGGGTAAAGTTTGTTGTTGCAGTCCCAGGGGGTAACTGGCCACCCCTCCGTCAGTCACATCCAATCATGACCGAATGTGACGTCTGAACCGGCTGGAAGGCTCTGCTGAGACCCGACCTAGATCCCTGCAGTGATGGCCTATCAGATTAGACAGCAGTTGTTTGTTCAAATTTGGAAAGCGATCCATCAAGAGCAGCCTAGATTTCTCCACTTTAGCACTTCGAGGTTTGGGGCTGTTTTTACCTTAGGGTAAAATTGGAAAGTGTTTATCATGGTATCCTGTTTAAACACAATATGACCTGCTGTTTGTTTTTCACTAAAACATACAGCGCTGGATCAACACGCCGGCTGACAAATAACCGGATCAAATACAAGTGCAATCCGACAAAACGTTCTTTAAAAAGCCAAAGGTAGCTGGAGAAATAAAGATCAATCCACATCCGTAATTAGACACATTATGGGACTTACACTGTTGCTTTTTTTATCTCTGATGTTCCCAGTCAGGGTCGCAGTGGAACTCGGAGAACCTGGCGTGAAACTTAGGATGTGGACGTGCACCCGTCTGTCGCAGAACTGGGAAGGGGGTCGCTGCGGCCGAATCGGGGGATGATCCGGCCCTCCGCCCTCCCTCCCTTTCCTGCCTGACCTGAATTGAACCTGGATGACTGCACTGGCGGGCTACCAAATATCTGCCGCCACTCAAGTGCTCCATTATTTACACTTTGCTCTGGTTATATCTTTGCTCGATCAACACCAAACAAAAGCCAGACTGAACTTTGAAGCAAGACTCAGTTTCCATTCACTTCATCAGCTCAAGCAAACGCCTTTAATTCACGCCAAGTTCACCACGCTTGGAAAAGCCATAAGACTGATCGATCCGTCCTGACCGCCGACCTCTTAGTAAAAGTTTTATCAACACAAAATTAACTACAGTAGTGACTCCAAGAATGGACTTGGATTATGGATCGGTACCAGAAGCTCAGAGGGTTTGGAATGGACTTCCGGTGTGGATTTCTGAATTAATTAGGGTTTAAAATCCATCGGCAAACCACAGAACTGGTCAATTACAGTGCCATTAACCAATTAAAGACCTAAGGAGGTTAAAGAGGTGTTTAGTATTAAGTCTAAAGGTTTAAGACCCTGTTAAACCGTCCATTTTGTCGAGCTGTCAGATCCCTCAGTGGACAGGGGTAGTGTAGGACATTATTACCCATAATGCACAACAAAAGCACACACAGATATCCAACAATCCGGCCTCTGTGATGTGTTTTCCTTCTGTCTCCCTACGCAGTGTTCAATACAGAACCGTCTAGTGCTAGTGACCAGGGGAAAGCTGACTAAGGGAACGAAGGTTTTTAATCGTATCCCGTACCCTGGGGTCAGACCCCACCTAGCTGCCCCTATGGGCCCCAGCTTTCACATTTGTGTATGGGTAGACATTGCACACATCCGGTTTCGTTCCGAGAACATCCGAGGCATCTAACACCTGATCCCGGCTGCGTCCCAATTCAGGGAAATCCTTCGGGTCCTTTAAAGGCCCAGAATCGAGACCCAGCCCTCACTTACGTTCACGTTACTGTCCAGTGCGTAGGTGTTTTTTTAAAAAAAAGCTCATTATTTCCACAGGAGGTACACAGTGCTATCCCGTACTGGGTCGGTAACATGAGCGCACGCGACCGAGGACGGCCCAGTTGCACTCGAAATTCCAACACAGTTTTGTCATTACGCATTTGTTAAAATCATATTTCAATTCGAATTTACTGCACACACACACGTTCCCATTTTTGAATGTTTGAACCTTGGGGACTCACTGTACGTAAACACAACTCACTTGTGGTTTAGACTTTGGATTATGGTGCATGCTGTGAATAAATGGGAATCGGAACCGCTCCGGGGTGCTGACCCTGAGATTCGGGCCCAACAGGGTTATCTGGGATAGGGAGACTTTAGTGTTGGACCAAAAACAAAGCACAGCCCAGGAAACACACACACACACACACACACACACGTTAATGAGGACAGGAGGCGTGGGGTTATTTGTTAATTCATATATTTCTGCAGTAAAGTTAACATAGCGTTTGTGTCACCCTTTAATTTTTCAGTATTGATATTTGTGTTATATTCAGACATGAGTAAATCTAGGACTGTCTTTGTTTCGCAATAAATATCATAAAATAATAGAGCTTCACTTAATAAATATTTTTTTTTTTTTTACAATGACAAAACAAAAATGTTTTCGACAGACGTTTTCGTTTTTTTTTCCTGAACTTTTTTAAAAAATAACCGGGATTCCTCTTTACGGACAGACTTAAACATACACGTTTTTTTTGCTTTACAAAAATATGAGAAGAGGGGACAGAAAAACAAAAGAAGAGAAAGAATAACAAAACAAGTCAGAATGCCACGGAGTGTTTGTCCGAGTGTCCGGGATGTCCGCCCGTCCTACGAGACGGAGGGGCCGTTTCCGCGTAGACGACCCACTGGAAGGCACGGGAAGCCCTCTGAGGGAACAATACCAGGTTGCTACGGAGATCTGGTAACTGCTACAGTATTATGGGCTGGCCTGACGGTCCTTCACAGATTCGGTTCGGTTCGTGTCTCTCGTCTCGTTTCCTCCTCGCCTCTTTCTCTTTGCTTTCGTGACTAGCTGAGCAGAACCGCAGTCAGTTTAAGGCAAATGCCGGTTTTGTTTTGCTTCGAAGGAAAAATAAAATCATAAAAACATCTGCCGAGCGACAGACGGTGAGTGGTTTTCCGTTTTTTTTTTGCGTTCTCCGTTTCTCCTAGCAGCAGATCGGCGAGGAAGAGGCGGGGCTTATCTACAGTCGTGACCTAGTAATCGTGGTTCCAGTCCATCCTTTTCCTCCCGGATCGTGTTTGGAGGCGCCAGTGTGAGCCCGAGCTATCTGTGTGTGCTAGCACTTGTTTATACGAACGTTATTGCGATGCTGTATACAAAGAGGCCGAGCAGGACCGCCCCCGAAACCGGCGTCCTTTCTCACGGATCCGCTACACACCGGCCGGTACTCCCCGTGATAACGCTAGCGTGTGGCGCGCGCCCCGTGCGGGACCTCCTGTGTTAGTGTGGATGTAGGGCTGGATCCGGAAAAAAAAAAACCCCAGCGCCGCGTGTTAGCACGTACTCTGTGTATTAGCTCTGTGGAAGCCGATAGGTGTCAAAGAAAATCAGCCCTTAATCTGGTGTGTGTGTTAGTGCGTATAGGCCAGGGCGTTTAGAGGCCGCGTGGGTTAGCATCTCGTTCCGGCGCGCCGTCCCGTTCAGGCCGGTTTCCCCGGTGCTAGCGTGTGTCCTTGCGCGTCCCTCCAGCAGTAGACGGCGTTCGAGTTCTTGCACCGGCAGCCGGGCCGGTTCAGGCGGTCGTGGCAGGCCTGGCACGCCTTTAGGCACCCTTTGCACGGAGGATAGCATAGCAGGCAGGGGAAGACGGGCGCCATGAGGGCCATGCAGAGGAAGCGCGCGGGGCAACGGGGCCGAGTCAGCGAGCAGGGCCGGTCGGCGCAAGAGTCGCCCGCGTCGTCGCCGCCCTCGCTCGAGCAGTGGTAGAAGAGCCCCTTGACGAGGCACATGCACGTCCCGTGTTCCAGAACGCTCTCGGCCGAACAGACGCACTGGCCGTCGCAGGCCATGCGCGAGGGGAGGACGCGCGGCGAGGTGCACTCCACGCACTTGCACTTCCCGCAGCTCTCGCAGATCAGCTGGTGCGACGACGAAGAGGAGGAAGACGACGACGACGACGCCGGCAAGAGCGGCTCGCCCTTCGACTTGGCCTGCTTCGACATTAACAGAGCGTCCGTCTGCGCCGACTGGGGCCGCGAGGGCGCCAGCTGCGATTTGGGCTGCGTCCGGACAACGTGCCGGAAAGGCGGCGAGCCTCCCGGGGAGGGCGCCAAGCCGCTCCCGCCGTAGTTGTTGTTATTGACATTGACCACTATGATCTCATGAGTCCTTTCGTGCTTGAGCGTCCGAGGAGGCGGCGACGGCCTCTGCGACGGCGCCGGGGGTTGCCTCGTGGACGTCGCCGGCGATGCCGAAGGCGGCGGCGATGTCACGGGACCCTCCGTGTACTCGTTCTTGGAGCGGATGGAGCGGATCTGATCCAGAGAGAGAACGGCGCCCACGTGACCTCCGCGATCCATCTGATCAAATCAACGACTTCCTGTGGAACCGCGCAGCCCGGGAACATCGGAGAACCTGAGAGAGAAAGAGAGGCGTAAACAAAGACACGATAAAACTTCAGAAAAGAAAACAGGGGACTGTTGAATTCATTAGTTTAATCTGCACTTTACCAGTTACTCTACTGAACATCGATACATATCGTGATCGTGAGACGGTCCCTGCGATATATCGTCCAAGCCGTGAGCGATACTCGCGCGCACAATCGCCTAAGCTTCAGTTCGGTTAAAGTCACTGACCACGGACTTGCTGCGTAGACGTGCCTCGCGTGTCAAACCCAGCTCAGACGTTTCAGCAGGCCCTGTGCAGCCTCCTTTCCCTCTCATGCAAACGAAGCTCATTTGAATGTAAATCCGATTCGAATTTGAGAGACAAAGCGAGGAGGAGACGAAGGAGGGAACCCGACACTAAACCTCCACTAAGAACGGATTTTTAAACGCCGAATCGAACCGGGAAGGGATTAAGCAGGACGCTCGAACGGGCGACACCCGATACTGGGCTCTGGTCGCGTAACGCTTAAAAGCTCGGCGATACCGGCAATAAAATCGCGCCTTGCCTCGCCATCTGTAACGCACACCCATATCAAACAGGCAGCGTTTACAGACGGAGGACTGAGTCGACAACAAAGCTGCGTGCAAACACAGAAGACAGAGGTGGATTATGTCCTAAAAACACTCCCCATCTCTCCATTAGCACACCAATCCACTTCCTCCAACAAAACACACACACGCACGCGCAATGCACCTCTGAGGCTACAAGACATCCGATGGGACACCCTCGCGGCCCGTCAGACCGGGTCGAGCATTAACGAGATGTTGAACGTCCCTCAATACGCACTCGGGTCCAAACACTGCCTGTCCCCGATCTGCATGTGCATGGCCGGCCGACATTGAAATGCAGATCGTGGAAAAGTTTAGGCCCGGAGAAGCACCGCGGCTGAACGGCGTCGCGCCCTCGTCCCGACGTCCAGACGTGCACACCTGCGCCGGGCTTTCGGCCAAATCCTGCGCCTCGGCCCGTTTAAACACAGAACGGGTCGACCCGTCGCTTCGCCTTTCCCGTTTCCGTATCTGGGTCACGAAGAGGATGAAGCCTGTCTAATGGATCACCTATAAACGCTTGCTAGCCACTTTTGTACTTGCACTCGCGCGCACACACACGCATGCACGAAAGCTAGCGAGCGCAGAAAAGCTGCAGGAACTCTGATAAAGGCTCGGGGGCCCCGGGATGAGCCGGAGAGACAGGAGAGGAGGGGTACAAACAGATGGAAGAGGGGGGGGCCGTAAACCGAAGGAGAGGGGCAAAGAGAGGCGCAGGAGCCGTAAAACGTGGGCGGAAGGGGAATAAAATGTGCAAGAAAGACAGAAGACAGAGGAAAAGGGGGTCAAGCAGGTAAAACGAAGGCGGAAACAACGAAGGAGGAAGGGTAGCGCCTAATAAAGTGGCACGAGGGGCTCAGAGGTGGGACAGAACCGCGACGGGACGGACAAGAAAACATCCAGTGCTTCCCGTGCGTTATATTTATGGCATGATTACGAGTCTGTGCGCTCGAATATTTATTATGCATGGCCTTATATATAGTGGAAATGCTTTTACACACCACAGATGTTACCAAAATGATCACTGGACAATTAAATCCGGGTTTGTTTGTTTAAAAAAAAAACTTTTGCACCTAAATTGCGCAAATAAAAAGAATCAGAAGAACACTTGGTGCGGAAAAAAAAAACATGCTAAAAAAGGTCAGAATTAGGCCGAAAAAAGGGGAATGACATTCGGTAGGAAGTTTAAAAAAAACAACAAAAAAACATGCATTACCAAGTCTCTTGGATTCAGGTTATTCCAACATAAACCCATCATGTTTATATTGCAGACTATATCACTATTATTCATTTAATTCCATGAATAATTCAGATGAACATTCTGAATCTCCTGGGAGGTAAAAGGAGTACCTCAATGCCAAAGCAATAAAACATTAGCACACCTGCTAAGAAATGCTCATCAGTATTGCGGTGGTGTGCTTGATGGGGCGGGGTGGCGTAGTTCCAAACTTCAGAAAATGCTAAGCAAACAATATATTCTTAAACCTCAGATCAAGCACCCATCAAGATCAAAATGTAATATCCCATAATGAAATATCCCCTAATTTTTGTGAGCAGTGTATATATAATTTGATGTCTCTGAACAAATCAAATAAATTTGACAATTTAGCAGGCACACATACCAAGTACTGTATTCTGTCTTTCTAAGTAAACAGAAGTTTAAGCATCTTAGCTACACACACAAGGTTAGATCCATATACAAGTTAATCTCTAGACAAGTCATGGTTTGTTGTTGCCCAACTTCTGCATTAAGCAACATAAACGTATCATAATTCTGCTCTTTTAGCCTAGTTGTTTAGAAACTCTACTATCGACCAGAAGGACCAGGGTTCAAATCCCACCTTTGCCAAGCTCCCACTGTTGGGTCCATGAGCAAATTCACAATTCCTTGTATAATAACAATGTATCAGTAGTAAGTTGCTCAGGATAAGGGCGTGTGCTAAATGCCATGAAACAAGAATAGATTACTTGTTGGGGACAGAATTTAGAGGGGCACAGATTGTCAGTCAGTCATAGGGACACAACTGTGCATAAAAATAACCTTGTTAAACACTAAAGAGATTAAGTGATTTAACACTATTCTGGGTGTTACTCTACAAAGTACCTTTAATAAGAAATGAAGATTAACCTAAAATCTTAATTAACACATTTTGATTAATTGCATTATTCTTTTTATTTGACTTTTTTTCAAGTAAATTATGACTAATGTGTACATTAGGCAGGTTATATGGTTAGAAGTTATTATCTTGCCTGCAGCATAGCTGACTTTCTTTTACATATTTGCTATAATATTAATCCTATTAAGTATTAATCTGTGTCTGACTGAAAGCATTAGCCGTACATGCTTTAGGAAAGATGCAGGGGCATATTGGGAAATGTTGTGAATTTCTTCAGTTGCAAGGTTAATAGTTCTGCTCAGCAATCCAGGATAAAATTGGATTCTTACCACCATGATTTTAGTGGGAACCAGCAACATTTAACTATGCTATCCAACTGGTATAATCCTATAAGCAATTGGGGTGCATTCCTCCAATGATCCATCACTGGCAACTTGGCAGTGCTAGGGCTTCAATCCTAAACCTTCTGGTTCATAGTTCAGTACCTCAATAACTGTGGCACCATGAGACCCTTAACCTATATTTTAAGTGCTTATAACATAACACATTAAAAAAAATAATAGTAGTAGAGTAGTAGAAAATAATTACTTAGTAATAGTAGAGCTTTTAAAGCAATTGAATTTTTATTTATTTGGAATTAGACTTTGACAATTTAAGATATTTTATTATTTTAGAAAGTTATTCCAACAGAACGTACCAACAGACCTCAAGTCAGCAAGGGATCAAAACAAAAAGGCATTGCATTGGGATCTTGTCGCTAGGATAGGTCTGTTATGGGGTTGCATTATGGGTTACCGGCACGCGAAATCCACCAGGTTGTCATATCAGCAAAAGTCCAGATGTATAGTTTTATTACACTCAAAATCTACATTGGTCCCTGATATCAGTAAGTATAGGTTGTGGCTGTGCAGTTTCTGGTCACAGTGCATGTTTGACACATTGCCTAATTTCTTCCAGGGGTAGGTGTCCATGTCTTTGTGCTCCCCATGCTCGAGACGAGTCATTTAACCAGACAGGTGTTGAACCAGGATACAAAAACTTACTATTATATGTCTAAAAGCATCCATATTTGGCCTATATTTGTATTGGTAGTAAGGCAATAAAGAAGTACCAATAATGAACAAAAATACTGGCATAGTATGCTTATAGTATAGTAAGACTTTTAAAACACTATTCCAGACAACATCACAGAATGAGTTAGCACTATTCATAATGCCAAAGAACTTTTCAAAACAAGTTGGTCACAGCTGAACTACCATTTACTATTAGACCAATTTCCTTGTGTACAAACTGCTGTGTTTTAGTTAAATACTGTTTTAGATGCTGTTGGTTTTTGGCTAAACAGACTACACTGTGCATTTGAAGCACGGTGAGGCAAGTTAGTCATGCGACTCTAATTCAAAGTGACTGCACTGTTTTTTGAAACCACATGGAAGTGAAGTGATTTTCTGGAAATAAGCTGCCTGACAAACTGGAATAAGCAGTAAGGAATCTAATTATACTAAACTAGGATAAACAGATTTATACAGGGCAAATATTAGGCAACACAGAAGATTGTGTTCGTGCAGTGCTGGAGCTTGTTGGTCGAATAAATTAAGCAGCATTAAGCGGTGTCTTCTTGGGGGAATTTTGTCTTGACTTTCCTTGCATCATCTTTGAAGTGAAAGCATTTATTGTGCTAATTAATTCAGGAAGCTTGTATGTACATTTTATTAGCCTACAGGGTCAAAGCTACAGTAAATTACTGAAGCTCCCATAGACAGAACAAGGAAATGTGTAAAAAAAATTACATAGACAAGAGTTTGTGGACACCTACTCTAATTACTGAGTTCTGCTATTTTAACATCACACACTTGTTTAATGCACATTCATAATCCAAAGTAAAATATATTATTTATTATTATAAGACAATTCATTATTTTTAGAAAAACAGTGACGGAAGAATGGATTGTATGGAATAACCGAGATACTCTTAATATAACACATTTACAGCTTCTGCTTCCTACAAATCAGTCCTTGGGGCTGGGGGCACACTCTGTACTAATACATAGGTTGGGCTATATTCTTTGGGTGTACATTAGGGCACTGTATGGACAAAAGTTTGTGGACACAACAATTTTGTCTATGTGTGCTTGTCTTGGAGTTTCATCTGACTTTAAAACATGACTGCTGAGCAGAGATGACAGGAGTACACACGTTCTTTACTTAAAGAAAAAAAAGGTAAAAGTCAAATTCATCATTTACAAAGTGAAAGTATTGCTTATATAGTTTAATCAAGTAGAAGTATAAAAGTACACACTACTAAATGTACTTAAAGTAAAAAAAAAGTAAAAATATTTATTTAAAAACACTTCTAATTCAAACATTTCTAAATCGAGGGTAACAGGTACACATCCATAATACTGATGCTACATAATGGTTTGTACTACAACTACACAAATCACCTGCAGAAATCACACGCTGAATCACAACATGCAAAATACTGTGGATATAAAAATCTAAATTACTGTTCCTAAATTGCTTATAACTAAACATGCCAATGGGCAGTACGGTGGCTCGGTGGGTAGCACCGCTTGCCTCACAACAAGAAGGTCCCGGGTTCAACCCCAGGGTGGAGCGGCCTGGGTCCTTTCTGTGTGGAGTCTGCATGTCCTCCCTGTGTCTGCGTGGGTTTACTCCGGATTCTCCGGTTTCCTCCCACAGTCCAAAGACATGCATGTTAGGTTAATTGGCATCTCCAAATTGTCATTGACTTGCATATGCAAAACACCCCAGCCTTGTAACTGGAAACATCTGCACGCCGGTCCCAATGGGGAGGGGTGGAGAAAGCAATG
>JAUZSV010435653.1:0-10090 GCA_034780495.1 Parotocinclus cesarpintoi | reverse complement strand
AGAAGGCTGGTCCTTGAAGGAGGTTGCGAAGGTTGGTACATTAAGGACTGAGTGGACGAGGCGGTTACGAAAATCCAACGGAGAAAAAAAACAAACAAAATGAAACCGAAGAAATGGCTAACAAATCTCTTGATCACATGGAAAGGCTGTAGCTCAAGTCACACCTGAAGAATATAGAAATTAGAACCAAAGTCCACGACAAAGAAACTCAGTTGGCTGACTCAGATCAGGATAAACAAGAAAAAAAAAAGTATTTCACAATAGACCATAGACTCAGCATGGCTGTCCCATGACAGCCTCTTCTCAGTGGTAGTATATCCCCAAAACTACGATAAGGCATCCCAAGAACACAGCCCCAGGAGACAGCCGAGTAGACTAGAAACAAAATAACATGTTCCCACAAGACCCACTTCGCTACCTTCTCAACATCAACATAGTTACACCTAACACACTGACACCAAATGCCTGACACTGACCCAGAAAACTGTCAGCCTATATCCTTCTTACAAACACTTGGAAAAATATTTGAGAGAGCAATCAGCCTTATAGAAAATGATGTGCAGAAAACAAAATCATGTTTTTTAGCAAATATGAACATGAAACCATGTTCACACACAACCAAGATAATACACAGTATTATATACTCAAGGATTACTTACTCTTGGTAGTTGTAGTTATAGTAGACTTGTTGCTGTAACCCCCTCTTTTGAGTTCACATTTGACTAGTATGTTTTGGTCAGCAGCCTGGCAATCCTGCTTCTTTATGACACAGTCACTTGAAATGCATCCTATTTGATCTGTGCAGCACAAGTTAGCATTTAAAACCATTACTTTATCTTAGCGTGTATAAAACGGCATCTGTGACAGTAGAGCTGGTTTAAAGTAAAAGATTGTTCTGAGCATTGCACACATTATTCATTTAGTCTTTTTTACCTACTATATTAAAGTAAAAAAATGTGAGTATGTTTTAGGACCTGATGCGACTGTGGTACACACTGAATTGTCCATGTTCCACATCACACTGTAGCTACTTTCACAGCACAGCATTCTGACTTTTGTGTCTTCGCATTTCACCACTTTGCTGTAGGTCAGCTGTAAATTGGGCTCAGGAATTGTGATGCTTTCCCAGACCATGTAAGGGATTGAGTTCCATGTCGTCATGCAGGAATACGTACCTGGTAAAAATTCAGAACATTAACCGTCATTTAAAACTGTGATGCTTGTCCATACACATTCAGTACACCCCATAAAAAAATGTAATAAAAGACAAGGGAACCCCTGTCTGCATCGCAACTCATGAGCGAGTGAGGTCGCTACTTTAATGTCTGATTCCAATGGATCCACCTTTACCATTTTGATATCGATACTTGTCTGTTGTGTGACTCTGGGTACTCTTGGTACCAAATTTGACCCCCCTATTGCCTTAATTCTTCAGGGCATAGATTTAACAATGTGCTGGAAACATGTCTCAGAGATTTTGGACAATCATGACATGATAAGATCAGACAGTTTCTGCAGATTCTTCAAGCTGCACAATGTTCCGTGATGTGAATCTAGCTCTGTTGGGTTGGCATCTGATGACTGTGGAGGCTGTTTTGAAACCTTTTTGAAATGATTTGGGACGTAACAGGAAACAAGTACTGTGAAATTTAACAGTAGAACTATGAAGTGGCCAAATTAGCATCAGAAATTCATAAATTTAAATTTTAGTTTAAATGATACTTAGTTGATATTAGGGAGCCAAAGTGTGCCAAAAATATCACACCATTACACCACCATCAACGGTACAATGCAGGATCCATGCTTTGCTTTACATCAAATTCTGACCCTACTATTCAAACATTGCAAAACAATAACAATAACAGAATAAATTAAGACTGCTCAGAGCAGGCAACGTTTTTCCAATCTTCTATTGCCCAGTTTTATTGAGCCCAAGTCAATAGCCTCAGTTAATAATTCAACAACCATAACTAGCATTTCTGGGAGCAAAGTAAGCCAGCGTTTAAAAGGATGATCAAAATAAATATCAAGTAAATTGATATTACATGGAAGAAGAAGCAGAGAATCTCCCAGTCTTCGTTAGAGAGTATTTGTAGGAAACTCCCCCAAAATATTTCCCATTTAATTATCGATGGACAATCAAATCTGCGAAAGTATAACCTGCAAATGCTGATGGCAATCTGCAATGACTTACCACTGTCATCAGACGAGGCCTTTGTCACGCTGAGTGTACTTCCACTAATTACATACTTGTCTGAGCTTGTTAGTACAGTCACATCCTTGGTCCAGCTTATGTTGCTGTCTGTTATTGTACAGTTTAGTATCAGGGTTTCCCCTGGAAAAATTTGGCCGTTGCTGAGTGTACCTTGCACTGAAATAAAGACATACAATGAGTGTGAAGGTTTACCTGAGGTTCTTTTTATGATCATATATTTGTGTAATCATTCTGGCGAAGTTACACTACAACCATGGATGTTGCTGCTACTAATGAAGCAATAACAAAAATAACAAAAAGAAATAAGAAAAAGAAGAAGAAGTAGCCCACCACTACGCATGAATGAATCACTGTTCACTGTGTATCCTAATGCACTGAGGTTGCTTGAAAGTTGCTTGTTTGCTAGAACCAAATCAAGATAATCACTTGTTGCTGATATACTGAAGTCTGCAAAAACGCTGCCAGGCCTGTCAACAACACAAGAACAACATAAGAACAACATAAGACGTGATATTTTACAAAAGCTATGGATTTGAGTTGGAATGAAAGACTGGATAAGATAAGATAGGTATGATAAGACGTGAATGATCCTCACAGGGAGAATTAACTTGTTTCAGCAGTGCATAAACACACAACATCATTTATTAGAAGAAGAAATGGGCACCTGAAACCAGTCACTTCTGCTGAACCCTTCTCATAGCCGGCTACACCGCTGTAACTTTCATCAATCTAAAAAATAAAGAGAACGAACACTTATAGTTATAATAAACAATCTATCAAATTGACACTACTAGTAATAAACACAAATCTGGATCCGGACGCTGCATAGGGATGATGGGTGGGTAACTTACCGATTTCTTAATGTCTGCTTCATATTTTTTGTACTTCTGACTGTTTTTGTCAGTGAGATCGAGGTGAAAATCTTCGTTTATTTTCAGTGACAGTGAGAGCTTTTCTGTAAAAGAGTAAACATGACAAAAAAAGTTAAATATGTAACAGGGAATAAAGGGCAGATTATTAAACAGTGAAATTGTTTCCTCTTCATTTCACTTCCTTGTTAGGCCTTAGAAGTCACCTCGTTTATCCTCAGACAGATTATGTAATTAAATTAAATGTATAAAAACTAGACAAAAACAAAATGGCTTACAAAATATGTCAAACTTAGGCATGTAATCCTGTACACAATATGACATGTTTACATTTAATCTGACGATCTCAAAAGCAAGCTAGCGAGTCATTTAAGTTTCAGGAACAAACATTTTAGATTTTAAATTGCCTGTTGAGGAACATACAAGAACATCACATGCAAGAGGAGTAAAAGAGGTTTGTGTGCAGCCTGAATACTGCTATATTGAGTTTAGGCAAAGACTGAGAAAAAGATTTGAAATCATACTTTTGTTTTTTGTAGTCGATGGGGTGGTTGTAATTGTCGTTGTTGGTGTGATGGTTGTTGGTTCAGTTGTGGTGGTTGTTGGTTCAGTTGTGATGGTTGTTGGTGAAGTTGTGGTAGTTGTTGGTGCAGTTGTGGTGGTTGTTGGTGAAGTTGTGGTAGTTGTTGGTGCAGTTGTGGTGGTTGTTGGTGCAGTTGAAACTGAAAAATGTTAAATAATGAATAATCATAAGGATATTATCAGGATAGGATAATGTCTGATTTACATATCCTAACCATCCACCCAAGACAAGGTTTTTAGAGACTTTGGAATGACGTGTGTCTTCATGATCTTTATCCAAGTCATAAATAAATAACACAAATGTAGGTATGTGAAACCCTATTTTTCTGCAACTACCAATTTGAACACAAATTTTTTTTTTCGCCAGTCTGCGATTTGTTTACATTACAACCTCTGTAGGTAACGCAAAATCATCTACAGTATTAACAGTTATGTTATATTATTTAACTCGATTCTTTAACTGGTCCGAGTGGGAATTTTTCTCTTGCCACTGTCACTCTAAGCTTGCTCAGTTGGGGATAAGTATTTGTATAGCATCTTTGAGATATTGCTCCGTTGTAAAAATTGATTTGACATATAAAGGATGGTGACCTCATTTGTTTAGTCTTGGGTAGATTCAGCATTAAATATCAGATGGCCTGTCTCCCCCTAAACCTTCAGTAAAGGTCTAAATGGTACAACATGGTGACTCCTAGGGACAGAATGTTAGATCTGCATGCTGATCCGCCTTTGTTTTTATCCTTTTTATTAATCACAGTCCCATCAGGGATATCACCAGCCTCTTGAAAGTCAGAAGAATTAAGGTCGTTCCATTGTGAATTTTGCATGTTCTCTTTATGTATAAATGAGTTTCCTCTGGATACTCTGATTGCCCTGCTATCTATCGGCACCCTCTCTAGGGCTTTGTTTTTGTTCCATTTGCTACTCGATAGAACTTGGCACCCACAACCTTGCAATGGAATATATATCAATGTACACCATATTTAATACATACTGTTCAGTTCGCTGAATGGTTGGCAGAACTGTCCATCATCTGGAAATCCATTGATGCAACCACACGAAGTGTTGGTGAGATCGTCACAAAATCCATACCTCCTGCACTTGTCATACGGCCAGAAATATTGATTCTGACACATGCACTGGAATGAAGCGTCATTCCAAAGACAAACTGTGGTGTAAATAAATACAAGGCTAATGATGATTCTGGTTTTTAAAGCTCTTCATAGGTTAACAAATTGCCAATATAACATTCCTATAAAATATAATGGATTATTTGTTTATATGCAGTTACTGTATTTATAGGGGTAACTGGAGGCTTGGATTATAAACTAAAACAACAACCAACTCTACAATACCCATTATATAACCTCAGTTACCTGTAGTGATGTTCAGTTCAAAGATGGTGATGTTGCTCACAGTGTAAAATTGAGCATAATTCATACCATAATTAAAATAATTTTGCAGTAAGTAAAGATTTGATAAATCCACTGTGTCAGCCTCGATCTCGAACAAATAATCTGATAAAAACAAGAACAATTCATCAAGTATATGGTTCAGATATTCTGTACCTTATAGTTGTACCTACAATGTGTACAAAAAATATTTTAAAAGGTTGGGATGAAATGAAAAATGCAAATTTAAAACAATAAAACAGTGTTCCTTACATTTACTTTAAATTTTCGTTTCACTGCAGACAGTATGAGCCTTATATAATTCACGATTTAGCTTTTCAATTTAATTTCGTTTGTTAATAAAGTTAGACCTAAATAAAGGTGGAATGGGGACAATTAAGGGCTTGTAATAAAAAAAAAACAACAACTAAATAATGACGTGATTTCAAACAGATGATGAACAGTTGATTACATTCCTTATTTGTTGATGACTGTAATAATTCTCACACATTTGGTGATTAACTGGAGATGTCTTCTCCTCAAAAGACTCTTTCCTGGATGCTGCTTTAGGGCAAAATCATGATTATAATCACCTGTTTTAAATCACTTACCTCAATACAAGCTCAAAATTGACCTGTCCCAACTTTTCTGAAATGTCTTACAGGCCCAAAATGCAGCAATGGATGTTTATTAACAAAAGAAACAAAGTTCTCCAGAAAAAACCCCACAAAACAGACCGGGTTCATACCGTCTGTGATGAAATAAAAGGTGAAGTAAATGTAGAAAACACTACTTTTTCACGTTTGTAGTGGGGTCTTTTTTACCTGTAGTGACGATGGGTAAACATGCCAAGCTGGCTAAAGCAGAAAAAAGAAGAAAAAAATAAATGAATCAAATAAAATAATGGTCATAAAGTATGGCAATTGATATTTTTCAAAACCAGTCTGAAACAAAATATCTGTTTTATTTTATACATACTGTTCAGCTCAGCCTTTGGTTGACAGAACTGCCCATCATATTGAGCATAACCGGAGCAACTACACGATGTATTGACGAAAGGACAATATCCAGATCTTCTGCACTTGTCACACGACCAGGAATACGGATCATCACAATAGCAGTAGTAGCTATTATTGTAATAGCCGTAACTGTAACTGTAACTGTAACACACTGTGGTACGAGAGAAACAGATCATCAGGACTAACTGTAAGAAGAGATAAACATTATAAGATTTAGAGTAGACAGAGTCAGTTACCTGTAGTGACGTTTATTTCAGCAATCATGATGTCTTTCATTATGAAAGGAACCTTTCGAACGCTCATATAGTACCTTAACTGATTAATGATCGATGTGGTCATCATGTCAATCTCAATCTCCATCACATGGCCTGGAGAAAACAAGGTTAACAGAAATCTTTAATAAATATGCTGTATTTATGAGGTTTTACAGCATAAGGTGCAGGAGTTTTTTTTTTTTTACCTATTGTGGGTGTTGGAGGTGGACACGTCGAGGACCCTTAAGGGGGGAAAAATTCAATAATAAATCGTTAATAAGTTCCTAAAAGTAAATTTTGTAAATCATTCCTTTAGTTTTGGATGCCATGAGAAATGTTGCAAAAAAATAATAATCCAACCAGATGGAAATTTAGTGTTTCTGCAAAACTCAGCGTGCAGTTCCATCTTAGGCAGATACAGACATGATTACGTTTTATACTTTACCGTTCAGCTCAACGATTGGTCGGCAGAACTGATTATCGTTCGGAATTCCATCGATGCAGCCACACGAAGTGTTGGTGGTGACATCACAGGATCCGTATTGTGTGCACATGTCACACGGCCAGAAATATTGATCCTGACACGTGCACTGGTATGTAGAATTATTGTGCAGGCAAACTGTGGAGTAAAAAATATCCAGCACAACAAATGTCTGGATCAGATTCTTCATACTAAAGTGATTTAACACGGAGCTCAGAGCTTATGTTTGAATAGGACAGACCTTAAATGGAAATAATACGAGAGAAAACTGAGATCAGTTACCTGTAGTGACGTTCATTCGAGTGATTGTGACATAGTTTGCTGGGTTATATATTGTGTAAGGAATCCGAAGGCTTTGCAGCATGAAAATGTTTGTTAAATCTGCAGTGTCAATCTCAACGTCAATCAGATAATCTGGAGGAAACAAGACGTTTTTGGTAAAGTCAAAAAAGGCCAAGCTAACACGGCACAGAAAGAACATGAATATGCTTTGTCTTATAATTAATAATAATGCTTGCATTTTTCACCTGTGTTGGGTGAACATGATGAGTTGTCTAAAGAAAAAAACAGAACAATACCAAACATAAAATGCTACAATGTGACGTCATTGCACAATGACAGCCTTATGATGTTTTAATTTATTTTGATTTATATTATTGTTTTTATTAAATACATACCATTTAGCTCATTTGGTGGTTTACAGAGCTGTCCGTTGTATGGAACAGCAGTGACGCACATACAAAAGTTGCTGATGTAAGGATCACAATATCCATAACTTTGGCACTTTTCACACGGCCAGGAATATGGATACTGACACCAGCAGTCGTATTTATTACTGTTAAAGTAACACACTGTGGAACAAGAGGAATCAGGACTAGCTCCGGGAACATAAACAAGACTGAGGAAAATTGTATGATCAGTTACCTGTAGTGAAGTTTACTTCAGTGACCATCGTGTTATTAATCATGAACTCTAAGGGGGGCAAAAGGTATAGCCCCCGACTATAGGCTTCATATGATAAATCAATCTCAACCTCTAACAGATAATCTGCAGGAACATAAACAGGAAGTATTAGTTATAACAGAATAAGCATACAGCTGTCACGTATTGAGGTGAATATATTTATTTATCAGAATGATTATTATTAGTTACCTGTCATGGGTATGTGAGTTGGACATGTCAATGAGGCTAAAAGGGAAAAGAAAAGTCAAATATTACACTATTACATACATTAAAAAAAACAAAACACTGTTTTATTTTTCATGAGCTGTGGACTAATACGTGGTGACACTTATCCATGCTTTTGGTAAAGCTCTGGTCCCCAATTTAGAGTCTCTCAGAGTCAATTCAAGAGGATCTATGGCCCAAGTGCAGCCCAGTGCTAGTAGGGCTAGTGGCCCAGTCGGTTCAGTCCAGACTATGTCCAGACAGGTCCAGTCGGAAACCTTGAATTTCAGGAGGCTGCGATCCGTAGGATATCATGTCTCAACGTGTATCTACTGGAAAACCTCAGGGGCAGGTTCCTGAGTCTCCATTGCTTTTTGGGGTGGGGGTGTGGACGGGGAAGGGGATGGGTGTTCTTTTATGATCATAAATGTTTTGCTTTCTACCTGAATCAATCTGCACCATAATCACCGAGATCCAGTGGAATATAGCATCAAATATAGCATTTAAAATTTATAATAACGCTTTCAGTTACAAGTAAATCAAACAAAATATTTTCTCAGCAGCAACAATTTTCATCTAAATGCAACTTCATGTCAAACAAATCAAATTCACATAAATTTTCTCTGTGTTCACGTGACACTTAATACATTAATACATACTGTTCAGTTCACTGACTGGTTGGCAGAACTGCCCATCTTTTGGATTTCCATTGATGCAACCACATGAGGTGACTGGTGATGTATTGTTAATGTCATCACAAGAGCCGTATTGTCTGCACTTGTCGCATGGCCAGAAATGCTGCTCCTCACACCTGCACTGTGTTGTCGCATTGTTAGAACGGCAGACTGTGGAATAACAAATACAGTCCAGTAAAGAAGAGGTTACAGGAAAGTATATGGTACTAAACTACCCTTTAAATTAGCGCCCACACACCCTATATTATAGTGTACTTAAGAACATATTACAGGAAAGTATATGGTACTAAACTACCCTTTAAATTACAGCCCATACAGCCTATATCAGTAGAGGGCACAATTGGTGTACTTGCATCATGCTGTATTTACTCAGTTACTCTTAAATAAAAAAAATATTTAAAGGAATGATATATGCAGAGGTACTGACACAAACGTGAGAAAAAAGAAAAGACAACACTTTTTCTCTGCTAGATAATCTTGTCCATGCCCCATTTCCGTCAGTGTCTTTTGGCACTCTAGGGTGACCATACACTCTACTGAACACAATGTGGGGGCACTCTGGTCCAGTTTAACATGCTCCTGTCACCCACGCCCCCCCATACTGAATATATGACTTATTATTCAGTCACCATAACTGAGTTTGTATCTCATTTGCATAATTGCAAAAACAACTTTCTCTGACTTTTTTTGATGATCTTGTTTAATATAATAAAATCGAATTGGTTGATATTCATTTAAAAACATTCCCTTATCAAGTACAACAAGTTCGGTAATGTTGCGACTGTGCACATCTACCATCTAACCCTTTACTTTCTCTGTATTAATTTAATCAAGATTTGAAGAGTATAAAAAGGCCAAACTCACCTGTTGTAATGTTCACTTCACTGATAACTACTGTTGAGCTGTTTGTTGGTACTGGAAAACTGACTGCAGACTGCAAGAATGTTCTGATTTTTTCTAGTAAAATGACTTCTGACACACTCACTTCCACAACGATGATGTACTCCAGTGGGTCTGTACTGACTGGAAATAGACAATTTAGTTATTTAGGTAAAATATGGGCAGATGTGTATTTGTTGTAAGCTTTTAAACTAAGAAACACAAAAAAAATCATACCACTCAGGTTTCCCAACAGAAATGAAACATCAGCCTAAAATGAAAAAAAGGAGTTATTAAAACAAGGTCACACCCATTTAGGTATAAAGCCAAAAATATTATTCTATTTAAATAAAACTCTAAATAACACTGTAAATAATGAAACCACAAACACACTGTTTAATTGTTTTTCCTAAAACAGTGATATATATATACCACTCAAAAAATAAAGGGAACACTTGGATTTACATTGTGTTGTTTAAGTGTTCCCTTTATTTTTTTGAGCAGTGTATATAGGTTATGGCAGGACTGACTCCACATT
>JAUZSV010435642.1:0-10090 GCA_034780495.1 Parotocinclus cesarpintoi | reverse complement strand
TTGCTGTGGCTAAGTGGCGACTTGTGGCTTCTTTTTTTGTAGTAAATGGAAATGTTAGGCAAAGACCTGTAGGTGGCGGTAGAGGGCTGGGGAGAAACTCTGGAGTTTTTGGGTAGTGATGCCAGAGACTAAGAGTTTCTTCACGGATATTACATACTGCACATGTTCTTTGGTCTGATTAAGCGGAATTTTGGTCCAAATAAGCGAATAACATTACATGCATTTAATAGGATTTGTTTCGGTACTTTAGGATTTGGTCCAAATAAATGGCTGGTCCCATTAATTGGGCAGTGCATATCTTGAGTGGCTGTACTTAAAGACAAAATTAGCCATTCAATATTAACACCCTTTACTTGTCTTAATATTTGTGCAGCTGCAAACACAGTTGTGCTGGATCACAATCGCACTTATCACCATTTGCTCTTAGGTTATACTGTGCTCTTAATAACTATTAACGCTTTAAAAAGTCCATGAAAAATGCAGCACTTTAATAGTAACAGAAAAAGCTTTTGCAAAAGCTAAATGACACACATCCGGGTTGGCCGTGACCCTTTCGATATCCAGTTCTGATGTGAAGGATGTAGCGCGTGACATCTGACATCAGTTAGTATTTCTTGACAGTTATGTCAAGAAAAACAAGCAAAGGCTGATGATCTGAATGTGAGTAGATATGTCTGAAAACAATATAAATAGACGGTGAGTTCAAGAGGCACAGGGAGATTTCCAGCATAAAGCAATGTTGGAAAATGAAAAAGTAAGTAGCTAAAATGTTCAGAGCTGTGATGTGAATGCAGGTAATATCACACTGCAAATATGAGCAAATATAAGTTGGTTAAATTGCGTATTACTATTTATTATTTCAGTAAAATAGAAGCTAACAATACTCTGTTAGTACAAGATATGTAGTTATTTCACAGTGTGCTCGGGAAATGACTACACAAGCAGTTGAGGAGTGTGTGCGGTGCAGGTGTTCTTCAGTCCTAATTACAGGGTGTAATTAACTAACAAAAGCTTAACATTTGAGATTTATTCCTCGAGAAAGTGTGTCAGATTCTGTAATCCAAATTCAGAAGACATATTGGTGATTCCCTTTTTTAATGGTTATGGCATGGTAACTTGGTGTTCCCATTGACAGTTTTCTTTTTTAAATTTCCCTTTGGTTGGGCAATATGGCCAAAAGATGATCAGAGGGTCTAAAAACTTTTAAGCAGTAATCCATGGCTTAGACGACAAATTCTCCTGGCCAGTGTTCAGCAAGGGAAAGTCAAGAGAACACACAATTCAAACAAAAGAAAAGTGTTTTCACTGTCAACTCTAAAGGAACTGTTCTAAAATACTCATTTTCCAAAAATAAGTTACCTTGTGTATTTATGGTGGTAATTCAGCCTCCTGCAGATCAGCATCGCATCAGGATGATCGTTTTTATAAATACCTGCGAGAGATGTAGTGAGATTCATAGTTTGGCAAGAGGTGGTACAGTGGAGTGAATGGGTGGAAAATTGGGCGTAAAGCAAATGTTAATATTTGGCAAAAAGGAGTGATTGCATTGGGTGTCTTAAAGGCCATAGTGTGAAGGAAGCTGCTGAAGTGGCAGATGTATTGAAGTGTACGTTCATACGGGTCTACCGGCATTGGCAAAAAAATACCAGTAATACAGGAAATTCTGCTAAGAATTATGCTATTTATTAACAGAAAATTCACTTTCTTATTACTTAATCCTGGATAGGGTAGCAGGAAAGTTAGTTGCCTAGCCAGAGTGACAAAGTTCAAGGCAGGAACAACCCTAGGCAGGGCAACAATCCATCATTGGCAACACTCACACACTAGGGCCATTTTAGCGTTTTTGTAAAAGGTAAATGCAGCCAAGAGAGTCGTAAACAGAAACACACTACAAACATGAGCGCTCAGAATTGCACAACAGAGCAAGTCTTTGAAAAGGGCAAGCCTTGCCATGGTCCTTTATATACAAAAATGGCTATATAGCAGGTGACCTAGTACACGGGCAGAAAGGTGACGCTTTGGCAGTGATTATGACAAACGTTATTTGCAAAAAAATGCCAGGAAAAAGCCATTTCTGTCATAGAATCCAAAACATAAGTAAGCAGCTGGGATTTGCTGGACTTGAGAACCATGATCTCAAGACAGATAAAATAATAATTTAGCATTTTGGCAACAAGCACTCAAGGTGCATTTGTTTGAAAAAAAAAAAAACGCTGTTTTACTACTGGATAAATTGACATTCATGATACGACTTAGTATATTTTACTTTCAGATGCTAAAAAAGATTGCTAGTGTTTCTGCCTACAGATATTTTGGAGCTAAGTGTCAGAGCTTGTAAAACCAAAGCATGTTCACACAACAGAAGTCGCTCCCCCTTTAATCACAAGTTCCTCGTCTTGGGTTTTTTGTAAGTGCTTTAGCTCTGAAAAATCCCTCTCGGAAATGTCTCCTCACAGTTCCTGCATGTAATCAGAGTAAAAGCATAAATAATTTTTATATACTACAATATAAATGGTCTAGCCTAATCTGTACTTACAGACAGTTTTTAACTATGTGTATCCACTGCTCACAAACATTAGGGGATATTTCATTATGGGAGATTTGATTTTGAAGTATTCCCTAATATTTGAGAGCAGTTTATATAATATAGACAGTTATATACAGTCATTCTGCCCAGTTCAGATGGAACTGAGTTCTGTAATTAGGAAAGACAAAAATATAGAATGTTAGCATTCATTCACTTAATCCCCACTCTTAAGGATGGTGGAGGACCTGTAATGTTGTGGGGCTTTTATCCCAAAATTACCAGGGAATCTTGTTAGCATACATTATAATATAGCATTCCAGGAAGACGTTAAGTCTAGGTTAAGGCTTGATCTTCCAGCATAAGTCCATATACACCTATAATGGTTTACTGGTTACAGATACAAGTTTCAGACATGATCATCCCAGTCCTCTGATCAAACTGTTGAAACCCTGTGAGGTGAGGTGATGGTGAAGTCCAGGAGAGAGGAGCTAGAGAGATTCTTTGTTGAAATGCCTCTGATTCTTTTTTTAAATTCTGAAGCCGGCTGCAAGCTTTTACAAATGAGAGTATTGAGAGGAGAAGCTGTAAAGAGAATAAGGGCCGCTCTATAGTATTCATTATCCGTTCATTCGTCATAGCTTGCGTGTGGGATGGTGATTCTGCTGAAGCTGGAATTCTCTCCAGCCATGTGGGTTGACTGATGACTTCACTGCTGCTTCGTTTTCCCATCCATTACACCATGCTGCCAAGCCGCTTGTCGTCACCGCTTCGTACGTAGGCGGAGGGTAAGTCCACCTACACACGGCGCATATATCTTCCACATGCAACAGGCTTGCTGAAACCAGCATGGTCGGGTCGATAGGGGTCCAAGTGATAAAGAACAGCAAGGTCTGAAAGAATGAGCAGTCTATCCTAATATGGTTAGCCTCTAATGCAGGTTTCTACTGATCCAATCAGGCACTATACAGTTAAGCACTGATATACAGTAATAAGCAGCTAAAGTAATGATATACTCTGGACACAGGGGTCCTTTCCAGACTAGATGGTGTCATGAGCTACTCCCCATGGCGGGCGAAAATAAATTTCAGTTAAGCATGACAGCACAGGATTGGGTCTGGTTCTCCTTCTTATCATGGTTCTCCTTTTTACTCCGTGGGCATGGGGGATGCAATCTCACAGAACAATCTGATATCTCACAGTCTTTCTGGAGGGTTTTCAGACATTAAAAGTCACAGAAGACTAGTTACTGTGCAAGAAATCACCAGTGCCAATACTGATTTATTAATCCACTACATTTCCCTTCGTTGTATTATATGTATTTTATGTGCTAAAATGCATGAGTTCAATTTACAGGATACAATTTGCATACAGTTGCTTGTTTAGAAGCAGGGTTTTGGTGGTTCACCAGTTTCATGATTTGGCTTTTCACCCCAAAGGTTGAGGGTTCAAGATGTAATACTGGCATGAAGTCCCATAGGCTTTCATTGCTTGGATTGAATTGGATATCGTAAGGTTGTTAGGTCACTCTGGATAAGTGTGTAACATGCTGCAATAGAGAAAGATTGAGGCAATAAAAGGGAGAAGATATAAAGGCATATATACACTGCTCACAGAAATTAGAGGGCATTTTATTGGGGATATTTCATTTTGAAATGTCCAATAATGACAGATACAAGGAAAATGAACAGGGCAGCTGAATGGTTTGTGTGAATGAGAATGGCACTCGAAAAGTGTTGAGAATAGAGTTGTTAGGCTACTGCTCTTGAGAAAGCTCTGCTAAGGGCACTGTGCGGTGGCAGATATGAAGAGATAATATCTCAAAGATCAAAGAGCCTGTAAGGCTTTTTGAAAAAGTCAATCTTTGATGGCTTATACATTGGTATTTGGGGCAAATATTTGGCTGTGGAGAAAAAAGTCATATATTCTCATGAAACAAAGGCTTTGAAAAATGCACTCACTGACCAAATAAATAGCTCACTAAGAAGGAGTTGTTGGTATTAAATGAAACGTTCTGTGTGAATGTAAATGATTACAATGTTAGAGTGAAAGGATAAGATTATTGAGTCTATTGCGTAAAACTACAGTAGAAACGAGGTTCTAGTACCCTGTTGGGTCACCTCTAGCCAGGACACAAGATGAGATACACATGTAAGGAATACTGTGAAACATTTCTCCAAAATTATTGCAGCTGGGCCTGTAAGATCCTCCAAACACGTAGGTTGCTGAAACTGATGTCCAAGCTGATCCCATAAATGCTCAATTAGCGATACATCTGGAGACCAAGCAGGCGATGGAAGTGTTGCCATGTGGTGTATTCTTGGGAAACCCTTGATGAAGATTTTCTAGCTGAAAAATGCCAGTTGGAAGCCCTGCCATGAGAGGCAAGATGCCAGTAACTGTTAGTGAAAATCACACTGATGTATCTGCAAACAATGGCTGTCAATGGCATGACACCTACTGGCTGCTGTGACAACAAATTTCCTTCTGCTAAACTCTTGGAAATGGTCCGGGCAGAGACAGAGGTGTGTAGTGAAGGTGCCACCTGTGTCTAAATGGTGGACAACAAAACTGTGGGACCTGCTCATGCTTGTCAGTGGATCAAATGATGTTCTCTACTGGTGGTCTGTCTAAAACACAATATAAAATAAAAATCATACCTCATAATTAATGGAATTGTCTGGCACTGACTGCATCCTGCATTTTTCACTCATCCATTATTCACATTATTAGTGGATAATGTCGTCTAGCTCTGACAAATGCAAGATATGTATTTTGAAAATGTAATAATGCTAATTATGGACTGTGATTGTTTTTCCTATTGAGGATTTTGCTAAAAGAGACTGTGAAGCTGTGGAAGCATCAAAATGGTGGTTGTTCTGGTTTATTGTAGCACTCCTAAAAGTCACTCACTATAAGAGTCTGTGGGCAATGCCATAAATACAAAAGGGGCGTCATGACTCAGATACTGGAATTTCATCTTGTATTGCTCCTAGCTAACATGTCTTAGCAATTAGCTGGCAGGTTTGCTGCTGGCAAAAGACATAAGGGGGGTTTAAAATAGCATTTATATATATGTTATGGTAGGGATGGTGAAAAGATTGAAGGTTATTACAGTCTCTATGCAAAGGATGATTGTGGAGATATTTATAGTCCTTCCTGGTTAAAAATCATTCAATCAGTGTGAACTGTTGAAAAGTTTAAAATGCTTTTCCAGCTTGCATGTTTCCTGACAAACACGCAATAAAACCGATAATAGCCCGGAGCAAGCAGATCCTTGGAAGTCATTTCTTAACAACTCATGACACAAAGGAGTTAGTGACTGAAAGAAATTATCAACGGTCATATGAAAGGCTTTAAATTTCACATAACAGACACTTTATAAACTACAGTTTATACAGTTTATAGTACAAAAACCCATTCATGCTATTAATGTAAGTACCCTAATAGTGCACCAAAAGCCAAAGGGCACACCTCTGCAGAAAAAATGTTACTGAATCAAATAACAATTACAAAGGTATTCGAAACTCTGATATCAAAATCTGATGTCTGATGTCGTAACAAAATGACTTAATATTGAGATTTGTTACAATTAAGACTGTAAATCCTCTGATTTACATAAAAATGCACAGAAGTGACAAACTCCAGAAATTGTTCATTTAATGCCATGGCTACATATATGCAGTCTAGTATTATTATTATTATTATAAACACTTTATAGAAAGTAATTTGCGAACAAACCTTCAAATTTGTGATAAATGGTAAAGTCAATTAAAAACAAATGTCATTTTTTATTTTCTTTATTCCTGTATGATGAAAATATTCTTAATCTGGTCTCATCTTGCCTCGGCCACTCTCAGTCTTGACTCGGACTCGATTTCTTAAAGTTTTGGCCTTGACATCAGGTATTCATTAATTCATTCATTTATCTTCCATTTAATCCACACGGGTTTGCAGGCCACCCGGCAACTCTGGGCGCAAGGGCAGGATCAACCCTAGATGGGGCGCCAATCCATTGTAGGGCAGACACGCACACGCTAAGGGCCACTTTAGAGACATTAATTCACCTAACACATGTCTTTGGACTGTGGGAGGAAACCTGAGTACCCGGAGTAAACCCACGTAGGAAGGACATGCAGACTCCACACAGAAAGAACCCAGGTCGCTCCACTCTGGGATTGAACCCGGGACGTTCTTGCTGTGAGGCAGCGGTGCTACCCACCGAGCCACCGTGCTGCTCCCTTGATATGGTATTCAGCTGCAAGTAGGTCTTAAAATCAAACATTAAAATAATTGTGATAACATAATAGAAAAACATGATAAACGCCATTTCAGCAAACCAATGCTTACTTTTTAAAGCATATTGAACTTTTTTAAGAAAAGCTGAGCTAAGAGGAAATCCAGTAGCATGTATTTTCTGGGCTCTAGTATGGCTAAGCTTTATTCAAAATATAAGGCGCTGTCACAATTTCAGGGTGTTAATGGTCGAGGCTGGTTGGCCTGACGTGCCGGTATGTGCTGTTCTCTGGAAATTCAGTATACGATGAAGGTTCAGCAGATGCACTGAGATGTTTTTTTATCTAGCTGCTCAGACTGACTGAAAGGAGTGAGCTGTATGGAAATAGGAAGGCAGAGTTACTCCAAATCTCACTTGCTCACATTTCATATGGACGCACACTAGAGCCCAGCCCACACATAAAACAAGGTCTAAAAATAAAAAGGAGTTCAGTAGCATGTGTGCTGGACCTCCGTGACGCATGCAGTCTGCTCTTACATTGTTATCATTTCTGAACAGCTCGGTGAGCGTGACTCGAGGAGACGACGCTGTAATTTATTTGTGGTTCTGCTAACAGTCATCCATCCCTCTGATTGCTGACAGTAATTACAGTATGTAATGTTGCACGGGTAGCTGATCTTAAGCTGTCAGTGACTGCGTTCAATCTCCCAGTTGCATCTGTGAGTGCTTCAAAACTGCTCACTGGATGTCTTCATTAAGCAGTGTATCCAGTCAGTTCACAGTGCTCGTTATAGGGATGAGCTGAAGAACGATGAGGCATAAGAGAGGCACAATGAGACAGCATGGGTAAGAAACTAAAGGAGTTGGAAAGAAATGTTTACATTACAGGTACTTCCTGTTTTACAATGGCCCGACTTTGGATATACAGTCGAATCCGGTTAATGGGACCACATCGCAAAACGTGATCGTTTTGGTCCTAATAACTGGCTGGTCCAATTAAACAAACATGCCCTATGTTACAAGACGGGACGTGCTATGTAACATATTCAATGTGTATTAAACCTTTATTGTGTGATTTACACGTATAGCGAACGAACAAACAAGAACTACTGTTGTTTACGAACTTTGTTCATTGAAAAATAAATTAGCAAACAAGATTTTCGAAACGATCTACAACACAATGTATAGTATATAGTACAGTATAGCTGAGTATGTACTCAGCATGCGAAGCATAATACTGTAAAAAACAAGTTCTTACTAAATTACATTCACCGTTTACAGTGTGATCTGACGCGTTCTCTCGACGGACTGCACAGAATAAAGAAAGTGGTGGGCGGGTTCACCTCCCGCTGGTTTTGCTCTTGTCAACACAACTTTTCGGATTTCCTGACCTTTGTTAAGAGCATAAAATCTCCCAGGGATCCCAAAAATCCTCCCATATCTCACTGACCCGTTTTGCAGTGGCTAGGTGGCTCCTTCTTCTTAATCGCTCTAACGTTCTTTGGTCCAGTTAAGCGGAATTTAGGTACAAATAAGCGAATAACATTACACGTATAAAATAGGATTTGTTTCCGTACTTTAGGATTTGGTCCAAATAAGCGGCTGGTCCTATTAACCGGTGGTCCAATTAACCGGATTCGACTGTATCTACTTTACAATGGGAATCTGATCATAATGTTAGTGTGAAATTGTGAATTGTGAATTTTCCTGGGCAAGTCATACGTAGTGTACAAAGTACTCACCTGTACTCGGATGAGGAAGTCAGTAGTGTGTGACATAGGGAGGAAAAGCCATGGTCGCATTTTAAACATGTTTAACGTACAACCCCAAATCAGAAGAAGTTGGGACAGTATGGAAAAGGCAAATTTAAACAAAAATGCAGTGTTCCTTACATTGACTTTTCTTTAAGTGCAGACAATATGAACCTAGGACAATTTATGTTTTGTCTGGCCGACTTCATTTTATCAATTCCTGCATTTCAGGACTGCATTTCATTCCAAAGGTCCATTTAGAGCTAGTAATGAATTAAAAAAATATATAATGATTTGATACAAAAGCAGCAGCCAGGAAAGGCTTTGATGAGCCGAGATTGATGGAGGATCTTCAGTTTAATAGCAAATGCATGAGAAAATTAATAAAATGTTAAAAACAATGTTTCTCAAAGAATAACTGGATAGGATTTCCATATTTCACTCTAAACTTCTGATTTGACTTGTTGTGCGTCGTCTTGTTAATAAATGCACGGAAGTCCATGGAAAAGATGTTGCTTTAAACTCTCAGTGTACTTTTCTGCATTAATGCTGCTATCACAGAAATGAAAATGATAATTGACCAATACCATAAAAGAGCCTGGCTTTTGGACTTGTAGCTGATAATAGTCAGTTTTTGTCTTTGATCCAGAGCGCGTGGTATTCATTTTTTGACTTCTCAGTGCTCGAAGGCATCTAGGATGGACCAACACACAGTGGAAATATGTACTGTGGTCAGATGAATTAGTATTCCAGATCTATTTTGTAAAAAAAATAATCCTGTGTGCTCGGACCAAAGACAAAAAGGAAGATCCAGTCTATTTGGCTATGCTAAGTCCAAAAGCAAGGGAAACATGCAGCTATTTTATCCACACCTACTTCTAAAGGTTATCTTTAATCATCTGTACATCCAGGCAATCTCCATCCACAAACATTGGCACTACAACAGGTCATCCTGAGGTCTTTTGTCAGATGTCTGAGGTTTATTTCCTCTCACTTTTTCTGTCTTACTCTCAGGTGTTTTGTCATCTCTGGATGCTCATATACTGTCAAGACTTTTTGTAAAGCACTATAATGCATACATTGAATTATCCTGCCCAATATATGATGAATATTGCTGTGCCTGGTGAATGTTGCTGCTATCAGTCCACCTCAATTTCACCTCGGATATGAGTCTTGATTTTGTGTCTCTCTAAATCAGTTTTGAAACAGTATGTAATTTCTGATACCTCAGCCTCTTGACAGACCTATCAACACTGGCTCACTCAGCCCCGAGTATGCTGTGGTAACACAATTGCACTGGCAAAAACGGCAGTGCACTAATTACTCTGTGTGTGTTATGATACGGACTGAGGACCCAAGGATGCGGGGACGGGGGTTAACACGACGTAGGCGGCGAACGGGAAAGAACTAAGGAGGTAGAGCAAAAGGTTCTCCAAGGTACAGAAAGGAATAAGGCACTTAGGGGCACGTCCCAAATCAGGCGACGTTCAGTGCCTCCTAAGTGCTGGCGTGCGAGCGTGAGGCTCTTATAGCACTAAGAGTGCCGGAGAAAGGCGTCTTCGGGGTGCGTCCCAAATC
>JAUZSV010435631.1:0-10090 GCA_034780495.1 Parotocinclus cesarpintoi | reverse complement strand
GTATGATTACCAAGACTGTATTTGTTTCCAGGATTGGTCCCTGGATCCTCATGAAACTGAATTAGATTAAGATTGAAGTAATGAATGAATGAATGAATGAATGAATGAATGGCAGTACGGTGGCTCGTTGGGTAGTACTGCTGCCTCATAGCAAGTAGGTCCGGGGTTCAATGCCAGGGTGGAGCACCTGGGTCCTCCCTGTGTCTGCATGGGTTTACTCAAGGTTACTCCAGTTTCATCTTACAGTACAAAGACATGCATGTTAGGTTACTTGGTGTCTCTAAAGTGGCCCTTAGTATGTGTGCTCTATGATTTTTATGATTGGCATCCCATCTTGGGCCCTGCCCTTGCAGCCAGAGTTGGGCACTGGCTGGCCCGTGGATTAAGTAGATAATGAATGAATGAACTCCTATTGAATGACCGATTTCAATTATACAGCATTTTGGTTTTGATTTATAATATCAGATGAGTTACAGCACATGATTACACTGTTACATTTAAATAAGAGTTTATCAGTATGTCAGTGGTTTGTTCAGCATGATTTAGCCGTTTAAGCTTCACAATTTCCATTAAAAAAATTAATTTATGAATGGTGATAAAGGTGCAAGCTAGTTTAATATAAGTTAGACTTCTAAGATCTAAGTTCATGATAGTAAAAATCAGTTTTTGTGAAATGTTCTATGTCATGCTGGACTTCCCCTAGAATTATATTAGACTGTTATAGCAATTACAATGTGAAGATTATGTTAATGTTAAAATACAAAATCTCAAATTTGAAAAGGTTGGAAAATGCAAAAAAACACAAAATTCAAAACAAACAAACAAACAAACAAACAAACAAACAAAAATGCAATTCATTTTTACTCTTATTGAATTAACCATATGAACACAAGATAACACGTTTTATTCGGTTCATATACATACATTCATTCATTCATCATCTTCCGCGTAACCTACACGGGGTCACAGACCAGCCGGTGCCCATCTGGCAACTCTGGGTGCAAGGGATGGGACGCCAATCCATCGTGGGGTGTGCTCACACAGTCACACACTAAGGGCTAATTTAGAGACACCAATTAACCTAACACACACTCCAAACTCTTTGGAATGTGGAAGGAAACCGGAGGACCTGGAGTTAACCCACGCAGAAAGGACGCAGCTCCACTCTGGGATTGACCCGGGACCTTCTTGCGGTGAGGCAGCCGTGCTACCCACCGAGCCACCGTGCTGCCCTGGTTCATATACAGTACTGTGCAAAAGCCTTAGTCATTCTATCTTTTTCAATTCACTGATTAGTCCTTATTGTTTATGGTTTAGCGGTCACTGTAGTCCATCTGCTTCTCAGCATACTTTGTCAGTCCCCATTGCTCTGTTTTCTAGTGGTCAGGACTCTCAGAGAGCCAGCACAGATCAGGTACTATTTGGGTTGTTGAATCAGACCCAGCAGTGGTGTTGGAATTTTTAAACACTGCTCACTCACTGTTCACATTATTAGAGACCTAAAACTTATTGCTCCACCTCGGAGATATAAAGTCAGGCCCCCGCAGCTCATCTGTTGTTTCACAGCTTGTGTTAGTCCTCCTCTAATCCTTTATCAGTGCCCACAGGACAGAGCATGCAGGATGATTTCAACACTTAGTTCTTTTAATACTCCAGCAGCACTGCTGTGTCTGATCCAATCATACCAGCACAACACACCCTAATACCATCACCACGTCAGTGTCACTGTAGTGCTGAGAATGATCCACCACCCAAATAGTACCTTATCTGTGCTGGTCCTGACCATTGAAGAACTGAGTAAAGGGGAAAAACCAGGTAGGTAGAGAAAAAATCTGCTCCTAAATAGTAAACAGTACTCAATTTAAATAGCAGTTTATTAGGTCCTCTGCTCTGACCTCCTAATATATGGTCCATAAAGTGGTTTGCCAGTTTTTATCCCTGACCTTTATTCCCTCAAACCCCATTGAGATTAACCGCACCGGCATTGGTGAACATTACCTTCTTAACCTTACAGTGGAAAGGCTCAAAGGGAAACGAACGCCATAAATTTGCAGCCATGTTTTTGAGTGTACACAAATTGTTGACTAATTTTACAGCAATATTTTTTTATCTTTATATTTTAGTGAGTTTGGAACTTTTCCTGTTAAAACATGTATACATACATGCATAAAAGTTTACAAATTAAAAGTCTAATGACACAGCTTCTCTGTTACAAAGGAAAGCAGGAAGACATATTTTTTAACTATTTAGCCTTTTTGTCAGTTTAAAACAGCTAAATAGAACCAGAGGACACCATCAGGAGCCGTCTTGTAGCAAATAGGAGAACGTAAAAAGACAGAGATCAAATCTCCATATTATGACTCTCTCACGAACTTAGTTGGTCACTGTGATGAAGGAATTAATTTTACAGTTAAACCTGGAATGCACTCCTCTATACGTGTGTAGATAGAGCTGTGCCCCTATCAGCTGTGTAAGCTGTTGCTGACGGACTGTCCTCATAAGTGCTTATAACAAGCTATACATCACTATCTGCTCAAGCAGGTACACACATGGCAGGGTTATACTGGAGCACTGCTCTTCACAGCCAGATAAAGCGCACTAAGAATCTCACCTTATGGCTCAGGGCTGAAGATGGAGCAGAGCTCTTGACTGTGTACATGTATTAAATGCACAAACTAAGATATTAATATATACTTTTAAGATATAAAATTGGTAGTCCTTGGGGGTGTACTGTAGAGAGTATTTGCCACAAAAATCACATTTGTATGCGGTTTATCTGGCTTAAAGCTCATTTTGTAAGGATGTAATGAGCAAAGAATGACGTAGTTTTAAAAGAATGCATCAGCGTAACACACCATGAGGTCTTGTCTTAGGGACAGAAACAAGCCTCAGGACCTTTAACATTAGACAAGAATTTAACAAACAACTATGAAATGACAACAACATGCTATTGTGAACTACACATCTATCTATCTATATATATATATATATATATATATATATATATATTATTTTCTCTCCTTGAAGCATTTCCTACAACAACAAATTAGAATGCATTTCTTATTTGCACATACTTTTTATATACACAGTCCATGCTACAGTTATTTGCACTTTTGGTAGAAATTACACTGCTCACAAAAACTAGTGGATATTTCTAAATGAATATGAAGCAATTAAATGAGATGCAAACTGGATTATCGTGATTAAGTAGTATGTGATATATTCATGGGGGGGTGAAAAGAAGCAATTCCAACTGAAAGAGTGTGCCACACATTGACCGTTCAATAGGATGTATTGTCACCACAGACTGCTAAAACACACTGACAGCGATGGGGCGTGGACAGGATCAGATTAAATCAGGATTAGCAGTTTTTGTGGGATCCTCTGCCACTCTTGCTCCAGGGCAACTTCCAGCTCATTTAGTTTTGTGGGAAGCATTGGACTGTCAGACGCATTTCCAGTACATTTCAAGCATGTTCAATGGGATTCAGGTCTGGAGAACGTGAAGGCCATCCTGAAGCATGTTTTTGACGAGATGTGCATGATGGGGCCTTGCATTAGCGTTCATGAAAAGAACGTTAACTGCCAACTACTAAGGTACCACTATAGGGTGTAGGACATCATGTCGGTATCTGACAGCACTGAGTGATCCATTTCTGAGGACGTGAAGCTTGAAACGACCACCAATGCTGATGGCAGCAAAAAACAGGATTGCACCACAACCGAAGGAGCCCCTTTCATGCATGAAACAAATCAGGACACGACGATTGTCAGGCTGCAACCTGAACCGTGACTCAAGAAAAGACAGTCCACCACTCATCACAGTTCCAATGACGCTGCTCATCAGAACACCTTCGACTTGGTTCGATCCAGTGGCAGCAAGAAACTGTCCCCTCAACTCTGTTGCATTGTTGTGCCTGCTCCTTCTTGCCAATAAGGTCAAGTGGCGGACATCTCTTACTGTCCTGGCAGATGGGCGACCCTGCCCTAGTCTTGTTCTTACTGTTCCAGTCTGGGGAATGTTCTGGTTTACTGGGGTATATATTTGAGGTTACAAAAAGTAAAGTTCCTTTAATCTTATAGTTCTTTAACATGGGAAAGACAAGAACATGCAATAAATTTATGAGAAAGTGTAGCTCATCAGAAAATACCCATACCTACTGTTAGGGCAATAATTAAAAAGTTCTAACTAACTGAAACATTGACAGGAAACCCTAAAAATGTATTTTACCCCTGCATACACTGAGGGGGATATTAAGAGAGGACAAATACTTCTGATGTCACTTCCATTCCAATATTCAATGTTATTTGGAAGGCTTACAGGAAAAATCCTTTCCTGTCATCTAACCACAAACATAAATGCCTGGAGTTTGTTAACACTACTGGGCCATGGAGCACCTAAGGCCAAGGAGAACACCAAGTGCTGTTTTATTGGCAAAGTGAGTTTGTACAATGTTTTAAATACAGGGGTTATAATAGCTGTGGAACATGTGTTTGTATTAAAATTAATTATTTCTTAAATGTTTTCTCAGACTAACTACCGGCTGGATTTTAGCCAGTTTTACAACTATTTTAGTGTGAGATCAAGCTATTCTACCAAAAGGTAAAAAGATCAAAATAATTTTACACATCTTTACCAGAGGTACCAGTAACTGTGGAGAGGGTGTTTGATTAATGATTTTCTTTATCTCTGCTATCAGCATTAGTGATCATTTCAGCGACACACAGGGTTATCTCAAGACTATTCTCTCTCCAAGTCTCTCTCTGACACACACACCTGTTTGAAACAATCCACAGTTGAGTGTCATTAATGGGTATAAAGAGAGAATCCCCGAAAGACTCAGTCGTAGAGTAAAAAGTCCAACAGTTTAAGAAAAATGTTTCACAACATACAATTGCAGGGAAATAAGGGATTTTAATCATCTACAGTCCATAATATCATCAAAAGATTCAGAGAATCTAGAGAAATCTCTGCATATTTTGCAAAAAAACAAAGTTCACTGTGCTCATTGGGACCTTTAAAGCAGCAAAACATTTTCTGTATCCTTCCCCAGATTTGTGCCTCAAGACAATTTTGTCTCGGAGGTCTACAGACAATTCCTTTGACTTCATGCTTGGTGTTTGCGCTCTGACATGCAGTCAACTGTGGGACCTTATATAGACGGGTGTGTGCCTTTCCAAATCATGTCCAATCAACTGGATTTATCACAGGTGGACTCCATTTAAGCTGTAGAAACATCTCAAGGATGATTTACTTGCGTAAATGTGATTTCTTAGTTTTTTATTTTTAATAGATTTTCAGAACTCTCAAAAAAAACTTTTTTCACATGGTCATAATGGCGTATTTTGTGTAGAATTTTGAGGAAAGAGATTAATTTAATACAATTTGGAATATGGCTGTAACGTAACAAAATGTGAAAAAAGTGAAGCGCTGTGAATACTTTCCGGATGCACTGTATATATGAAAATGTTTTCATGGTCCAGTTCCATTGTGTGTTGTTGCTGAAACTAAGTCAATAAAATTTATAAAGACCTGCATTATAGGAGCACTTGAATAAATCACCTGGAATTTCCATTTCTACTTTCTATTACATTATCCTGCTACGTATTCCTCATCGTTAATAATACAGTAATTGAGCATTTGCAGCTAGCTGCAGCCTGGTGATGGAACAGATCTATGTGGATAGAGCAGCTTTGTTTCAAGAAGAATTGTTTATATAAATGCTCATCTATCTTTATATCTGAGTCAACGAGAAGGTCTACGTGAACATATGACTATGGGACAGTTTCTTACTCGCTCACTCTTTCTGTCTCTCTAGTTCATTTTTGGTGTGAGCCTATAGCTCACTCTCTTTGCCTTTAAATTGCCCTTGTAAAGGCTCAGGCTCTGACCTAGCTTGCAGTGGCTTATATGTAATCAGTGCTTTAATGCATTGCAATGCGAGTGTGTGTTATTGTGAGTGATTGGAGTTTGGGTAGAGATGTGCACAGAAAAAGACAGTTAACGGCAAGTGTGTATTTCTCTGGGTTTTGTAAATGGCAGATTGCGCTGACGTGACATCTGCTCTTTATATCAATCAGAGATAATATTTTCACCTGAGCTGTAGTGACCAGTAATGCATTTTACTGCAAAAAGCCTAGACTTACTACAGACTGAACAGTTTTTTTTTTGTTTTGTTTTTTTTAATCTGATTTGAATATCAAATTTGATTTGCATAAAAAATATCCAGGTGGCAATGTTGGTATTTTCACAAAACCAGTGTCTAGAGTTGTTTAAATCAGCAAAACTTACCTGCAAGAACATACTGCCAGCAATTCAGTATTAAATCTACAACAAAACTATTTGTCATTTCTTCTGAATAAAGTATTGTTCAGACAAATTGCAGCACTGCTATAAACAAGGCTCAATACTGGCTTAAAAATTAAATAATAATCCATGGCCAACTGGAAAACCAAACGTGGTTGTTGCAATCTTCAATGGCTTCTAACCAAAATTGCACATTATACCATTAAACAATTAGGCCATTCCTCTCAATGGGTGGCATTTCCTCCCATCGAGCACATGTGTACACTGTAGATAATTAATGTATTTTACCTGTAAAAAAAAAAAAAAGACGTATATGTTATATATAATAAAACTAAAATATTTTTTTCAGCTGCCTTGGTCTATAACTTTATATTTTACAATTAAATATCAGACACCCTTATCTACGGCAACTTACAGAAGTGCTTTCTATTCTTCTTAGTAGCCAAAACATCATGTTAGTACACAGCGACAGTTCCACTCGGCAGGGTGAGGCAAGATATAAAGCAGTTAATCCAACTGTCTGCAAGGAGCCAGGAGACAGACGCCATTACTCTTATCGACTGTAAACATAAACACAATCAAAAAGGCTGTTTAAAAAACCGCATTAGTGTAAACACGGATAGCTTCCACAAAAATAACAACCATAAACTAAAACTAAAATCATTCAAATGAGATCACTGACAGCTAAAGCACTTATTGAAAATGAAATGTTTACAGTTTTATTACAGTTTCATTACTGATATACAAATTATATTGTTTAAAGGCACTATGTCTTACTGAAACTTGGGCTAGACAGTATTAATATTTTAGCTTTAAATGAATTCTGTTGTAATGGATATAAATATGGGACTGTACTAATGAATTGCCTGTTGTTTGGACATGGATTACTATCAGTGTGATGTTGCAGTGTAAAACAAAACTGCGACTGAAATGATTCACAAGTTCAGTCCTTTTGGCCAATATTGGCCTGTACTGATTTTGATTGACCTTAACAGCTAATTATCTTGAGCAGGTTTGCTTGAAGATGATAAAGGCTGACCCACCGTCTGGATAAATTGCAGACCATCCCAAAAGTCAATTAATATAAAAAAAAAAAAAAGGGTTCCAAAAGAAATTGGTTAATAGCATTGGACATGTTCAACACTCCGGAGCTCCAATTTGCAATCAGTAATTGCTTTTTTTTAACAGTTTATTGTGGTGCTATAACTTTTAGAGAGTGAGGTTTCATTATGGAGACACCAGATAAGGGTGTGTTTCATCTAATAACCTGGCAACTCTACTGAGACTGACATTTCAGTCTTAATAACACACTCTCATTTTCTCGCTTGCCCTCTTTCATACAATGGTGAATGGGATTAAGAAATAAGTCGCTTTTGTCTTATTTCCATACACAGATTAAATGAAAAAGATTGGAAACAGAATTGAAGGATTTGCTATGAAGAAATGAAAAAATTCAAGTGCTTTTCCAAGACCACTTCAAGATTGATGCAGGAACAGCCTAAGCATAAGTCTTTCTGATTGTGTGACCATGAATATGTGCTTTTAAACAAACACACGCACACACAAAACCCGTTTGTAGCTCTCCGAAATTACTAAAGCATCTTATCTCATGTTCAGTTATAGCTCTGTGTGTGACAAATATGTTAGAACTTAATTCAGCTAAGAAAGTATCTGAATAATAACAGTGACTATCAGTCCAACAATTACATTTTAATTATAGTATAATACACACACAGGACACTTTGCTATAGTACCTGGTTGGACCCCTTTTTCCTTCATAACTGCTTTAATACTTTGTGGCATACATTCAACAAAATGCTGAAAACATCCTTTAGCGATTTTTATCATTGATCCAATAAGCAGTTACCTGTAAACACATAAACTGAGTATAACTGTACATATACAGTAGGCAACATTAATTGCAGCTTCACAGTAATATATCCAACCGTTGTCTGTTAGCGCTCATTGTTTTCTATGATGAAACCAACTATTGCAGTTTTTCAACTAATAGCCTCTCTTGTTTTCACTTTTTTAATTTTACTTTCTCTTTTAAATTACTTTCTCTTACTGACTAATAAATAAGAGAATTTGTGTTTCTGCTACATTTTGCTCATCTTGTCTATGTCCGAAGTATAGACAGAATAATATCAATCATACTTCTGTCTGTTTCCACATGCTTTGAATTGTCATTCAACAATTAGCTGCTGCCTAAGACACAGCACTAGGTGACGACTCATTAATCAGCTAATAGCTCTCCAATAAACTTTGCTCATTCCAAGCAAGTCTGGGATGTGATGGCAGCAGCAGGAGGAAAAACAGGAAGAAAGTGTTTAATTGTGGAGCGATTTAAAGAGGGCTGAACTAATTGAGCGTTATGTACTGATTGTAAAGAGATTATAACTACCTATCACTTACATTTTTATTTAGTCATTTGATTGGACACATTTACATTTGTAAAATTAAGCAGACGTCCTTATCCAGTGCGACTTACAAGTAATACGGTCTTGCAATCCAAGCAATTGTGAGTTAAGGGCCTTGCTCAGGGACCCACCTGTGGCAGAGGTGGGATTTGAACCTTGAACCTTCTGGTCCATAGTCCAGTTCCTTAACCACTAGACCACCAAGATTTATGCGAGACCTGAACTGGTGTATAATACTAAACCACGGAATATGATTGACCTGACAATCTGATTGGTTGGGAAGCAATTTGTGTGATGATATTTGACACGTAACCACAAGCTTTATGTACACACATAACATAATAACACAAAACTCTAATAATAATCAAATTCTATAGTTTAATTCTTACTTAATTGCAGTCCCTTTTTCCTTTAATGTTAACTTTTTGTAGCGTACTCCTTTAATGCCACTCCGATTTATAGTGTGCTCGTAGCCCAATGTGTGCAATTGTAAATATGTTGCCCTAAATGAATAAATAAATAAAACCATTATGCTGATTAAATTGAAGAGACAACACTGGTTCCATAACCAACATATTTGCTAAAGTCAAAAATCACCATCTAGCAACTGTCATGTATCAAACAGCAGTTTCTTGTCTGAATATTAGTACAGGTAAATCCAGTTAGTAGTAGCAATTCACAACATCCAAATGACCAGCGCTCGGCATTTCTAGGGCTGCATCCGAAACCATGTACTTCCATACTAAACTGTGGTAGCCTAGTGGGTAAGATATATGGACCAGAAAGTTCAGGGTTCAAAACCCACCTCTTCCAAGCTGCCACTAAGTCCCTGAGCAAGGCCCTTAACAACTGCTTGGATTGTAAGACTATTAGTTGTAGGTTGCTCTGGATAAGAGCACTTGCTAAATGCTGGAAATGTAAACAGTGCCTGAAAGCAGTACATGGGCCCGGATAGTGTGTATGACTACGTAGTATGTATACATGCGTAAAAAAGTATGTGAAGAGTCCTTGTATGAAGCTCCGTTCTGTGTATACTACAAAAACGGCATACTGCTTTAACGGCTGAGCACTGCATACTCGTTGGAATCTAGTACATACTGTTTAAGTATGCAATTTAATAAATTTAGACCAGCAAGCAGATTTTTGCAGTGATCAACAATCTGCTTCTGTGGTTAAAAAAGTTTATATTCTTTGAGACACAATCTTCCTCCCACAATCCAAAGATATGCATTAGGTTAATTGGTCACCCTAAAATGCCCCAGTAAAAGTCTGTGTAAATTGTATCATTATAAACTTGCTCCTGTCTCAAATAGCCATTAATGCTGACGTGACATTTAGTTAAAGTAAATGTGATGTGTAAGTA
>JAUZSV010435620.1:0-10091 GCA_034780495.1 Parotocinclus cesarpintoi | reverse complement strand
GTAGTTCTTGTTTGTACGTTCGCTATACGTGTAAATTGCACAATAAAGGTTTAATAAACATTTAATATGTTACATAGTACGTCTTGTAACATAGGGCATGTTCGTTTAATCGGACCAGCTGGTTATTAGGACCAAAACAATAGCGTCCTGATGTGGTCTGATTAACCCGATTCGACTGTAGTTCCCTAATGAAAATTCTCCCCAGATAATAAACCTGGGAGCCAACCACTGAACATACTAAGCTTAAGCCTTGGCTTGTCAGAGATGAGATATGAATCAGTCTGGCTCAGTTGATAGCTTTCATTGCTGAACCGCAATTGTTTGTAGCTCCCCTCTGGAGAGGTGAGCTCTGCTGTGTACGAAGTGGCACCGTTGTAGGTCTGGATGTTGTTTGCTGTTTGATACTGCATAAAATCTTGTTGTAGGCATATGGCACCATAGTCCTGATTACTGGCACACTTGATAGTTTAATACAGTTGTCTGGATGTGTTTTATACGTTTGCAACATTTGCCACATCAGATGTTCCTGGGTCTCAGCGCTCCTTGAGGTGGGCCTTGGGTTGGTCTACAACTGCGCTTTATTATGTGCAGCTGTAGAAATGTAAAGGAGTTTTGATTAACTGACAAATTCTAATGCTACTAGTATCAATGTACTTGTAAACACACTCATTGTTGCCCCTTATTAAGGCTTATAACCATCCACAACAATACACAAAGTAAACAGAAGGCCTCAGGTTAGTTTTATGCTTGGATTGAAAATCTGCCTCTCGTGTAAATTGCTTTGGATAAAAGCAGGTGCCAAATGAATGGGCTTTTTTCTCAGAATCTTTGGATACAGAATCCTGCATTCGCCTTCGATGTACAGGGTTTAGCGTGAGATTCTACAACATCTGACAATAACTTTCCCTGGCTTTTATTTTGGTATACCTTTTTTATATGATAACATATTTGTGCACAATGATTTCTTTTCTGCTGTGGCTGTAATCCCAACGTAATACTATTTCTCTGTGGCGCTCAAATCACAGGATGTGCATCACCCATTGGTTGGCAGTGACTAATGATTTCATTTACACTAATACAGCAATTTATTAGGTTGTACACATGAGTATCTAATAAACTGGCACAGTGTATGTCCCTAAAGTATTTCCTGGTAAACTGGCAGTTTATCGGCTTAAACCTGAGCTGGAAAACACTGTTCAGTCATGTGTAATGCTTGGGCAGTTTATGTGACTTGTTAAGACTCAGGACCAAGAGTGGTAGACAGTGTGTGAGGAACGCAACAACGTAAGAACAAGCAGCATTATACTACAGTATAGCACTTGGTGACATCAAAAGACACATAATGCCTCTATTTTCTTTCTTTTCTTCCCTCCCCCCATTTTTTTTTACAAATTTCACACAGTTTGATTATGCCATTATAAAAAAGAGTAACAAAAGCTGTAAACAGTCAGAGAGCAAAGGGTGAAAAGGGGGAGAACTACGGTCATTAGAGGCCTGTAATTGTGCTCTCAGTCAGTTATGAGTTTCATATACTGCACAAACAAGTGGTGTCTTGGGATTGTGTGTGTTTGTGTGTGCACAGCATTGAGAGTAAAATCTTGTTAGAACAGTGAAATTGCTTGCAGCATGCTAACTGCCGATTAAGCAGACTGATTGCCTTTAAATCCTTACATGTGTTTTAAGGCATGTTGATGGAGAAATCTTAAAGTGTGCTGAATTGAAACGTGCCCAATATGGTCACAGTTTATCAGTGCTTTCTCTGTGCATGTATTTATAGTGTACAGCATATATTAAAGTCATTCTTTCTGATAAGGAGCCTTTGCTCTTTTTGATGTAACTACACTGTTAACTGTAACTGAATTTATATGGCAGGTTAGTAAAACTGTGCTGGCATTAAAAAACTGGCAACACTTAACACACTGAATCAAACCCAAGTAACCCAACAGTAACTGTAACATATACAGAGGAATATGGCACACAGTAATATATAAATACTCTTTCAAAATATCTGCTGTTCTCCTTTTAGTCAAATAGCTCTGACTAGCCTTTAGGTCAGTAAAATAATTATTTTAGCGTATGTCTATTTTCATACCCATTAAATAGTGATGCACCAAAATAGAAAACAGTGCTGATAATTTTAACCAGAAGTTTATTTTTTAAAACTTTAAATGCTGAGGTGTGTACATCCTTCAGGGCTGGAGCAGTATTTCCATGCACACAGAATGAGTGTTTAGTGCAGTGTGAAATTAATAATGAAATTGATGTTTTTCATTTGAATAACATCAAAATGTGATCCCAGCATCCAAAGTCCAAGCCCTGGCCAGGGCAGGCATTCAACAGATACATAACTGACCATGTTTGAGGAAGGGGGCTGATGAGAGAGTGTCTCCTGGCACTCTAACAGCACCCCCAGTCTGAAAAACTGGCATCCTGTTCAGTTTATGCAATCTGCTGGTCAGAATGTAACCCCATCGTAAATTGTGGAGCATTTGTACAATAGAACTCAGCCAATGCATGGAATGGCTTAGTTCAATTTCCACTATTACTTATGAGAAAAATGTTGTCAGTAATTATCGTTTTCAGCACTCAGCTTGCCTTCTCAAATGAATTAACGATTAAAAATGCGGTATCACTGTATATGTATGTATAGACAATGTGTATTCTACAGATTATGTGAAATACATGTTACTTACAAATACATTGTTGTTCTGTATTGACAGCTTTATGAAGAATTTAAATAACAGACTTAAGTGAAAGAGTTGTATTACTCAGTATATTACAAAAAATATTAATCAATAGTTTAATTTTTTTTTTTAGAAATATAAAGGAATTGCAATTAATTCAACAATCCAGTTACTTAAATGTTTTAAACTATACTGTGTTCTAAGGACTAATTTGGGAGGAACTAATCCCCATAAATATTCCCTGAGAAGTGCATTCATTCCAGGGTGTTTTTTGTTTGTATTTGCAGCACCAGCAGGATTGCTATATGATGCCAAAGTAACATAGGCCATGTGAATTTTGCTTAGACCACAATCGTGTTAAATCTCCTCCCATGCATATAGGCCTAGTAAAGCCTCAATTTCATTGTTTATTTGTACGTGTTTCTTTTCTCTTGATTATACGGCTACCTGTACACAAATATATTTAAATGGTGGTTGAGCTCAACACAGGCGCTTGCATCTGAACCAATCGCTATAGACTTGTCACAACATCTGGACCAATCACCTCAAACTTCTGTAACTCAGGCTTCCAATGTACCTTGTACCTTTTTCAATGACTTACTAATTAATTCATGGTTTTAAAAAGCAGAAGAATCTAAATGATTTGTTACATTTTTGCAACAGAACAAACAGCCAATTTCATACAAAAATAATAATGTCATTGAATAATAATAATATTAATAATAATAATAATAATAATAATAATAATAATAATAATAATAATAACACTTTGTTACACTTTGTTTAATTACAGTTGCTAATCCAGCATGTCAAAATTTCTGTGTTGGTGTTTGTAAAGAATTTTATTTTGGTGTATCGCTATTTGTTTTTTAAATAGATAAGTGAAAACATTAAATCCTGGCAGTGCTAGCAAAACCCCTTATATGTAAAACATCAGTATACACATAATTTGTTGTGCCAGTGTTTTTAAGTGACACGTACTCTCCTGTGCAAAAGTCTTAAGCCACTATTAAGTTTGTTGTTTTAGCAATAATATAATGATCATATACAATATATAGTTGACAACTAGACTAAAGATTTTCAAACTTGCTTTGCTTAATCTGTAATTCTCTTTTCCACTGATCTACCTTTTAAACTTTGTGAGTTTTAAGATATGTTAGCCCTGTCACACTTGTCATCTTTTGTGGTTTCTTGGCTGCTACCCTTCCACTAAATACTTGCAACTGTAGCCAACAAAATAGTTTTTTTTTCTAATTTGTTGAGACTGAGAAGTAATTATATATGGTCATTAAACCACTGTTAAAACAATTGTATACCTAATTTAAAGGTGGCCTAACACTTTTGCACTGTGTTGTATATTACCCACTTGTACAACCACATTGCTTCAATACACTTCTTGCTGGCATTTTAAAGATAATAATAAAGATATTGTCCTGCAGACAAATAAACGGGGTGGAAAGATATTTTTCTCACTTCCTTTCACACAAGTGGAAGATACGTAAGAAGCCCAGAGTATGATGCGGTATGTCAAAGATGAGGTGAAGCGCAGTGATGCTGTGGTCCCGGAAAAGTGTCAAACTTAAACTCAAGTCCATTCTTCAGAAGAATCGACTTTAGCGACACAACAGCCACATTAGTGCAACACTGTCGAACAAGTAATTTAGGAGATCCACTCACTCTGTTGCTTGCTCTTGTCCAATCCCCTGTACCTTCCTGTGACTGGTCGTAGATGGCACTGTTTTTCGCTTCAGTTTCACACACGGCCTTACTTTCCTTTAACAATCTCCTCGTACTTGGGTGGAGGGTCGCTGTAAGGTGCGGATATCTCGTCGCTGCTGCTTTCCAAATGGCCTGTCACTTCTTCATAAGAAGGAGGAGGCGTAGCCCCTGACAAACGTGAAGCCACAGATATGGATGAGTCCTGCACGTAGAGGCCATGGCAGTTTGGAGCTTGCATTGTGCAGTCTGGGGTCCCTGAGGTTACACCCGCCCGTTCTCCACCGCAGAGCACCACGCTGGGTCTCTCATTGGCATGAGAGTTCTCTGAATGTGAGGGGGTGTCGCGGTGCACGAGAATTCTTGGAAGGCTGCGCGTGTTACGGTTGGCCAGATACCGGTTCTGCATGTACGCCGGGCGCCGGCGCGTGGCCTTCTGCAGCTGGCAGCGCCAGATGAGGAAGAGCACAATGATAATGAGAAGGGCTACACCCAGCAGTGGCACCACCATGTAGACGGTATCAGCATGCCCCAAGCGTGATTCTGCATTGCTGTTCAACGCGTGCATGCTGCGTGTCTTCCAGAACTCCATCTGAAGTGCAGAATATGTTGTATTGGATTGCGCGGTTAATTATTGCAGCAAGTACAGACAGATGAGAAGCAAAATTATACTTCATAGCTTACATAAACCCTACATAATGCATGTATTCTGATATGGTGACTCACGCATGACTTCTTTGTGAAAAGGTTAGGAAAAATGTCTTACTGTTTTTTCTTTGTTCTCAAACACCTCATTGGCCTCCTCGAAGCTGCAGCTCTCTTCCACACACTCCCTCTCAATGTTGCCCTGCCGAAGCTCCTCCAGGTAGCCATTAGCTCTTGGAAAACGCTTAAGGAGAGAGTTTGCATCCTTTCCATCTAGGAATGCTGTACAGGGAAGAATGAAAGACAGATACATAGAGCATCTTCCTCAGATAAGCTGTTAGGGGACATGCCCTTTCCACAGTTTTCCTCCTCATGAATATTCCTGCCCATATAAATATCATAGTGGTCTTAGCAAGGTATAGTGAGAGGAAGCCCATTGTAACTCTGACAGCTTTGAGTAGCCTTCCATGTGCTTAAGGTTTCAAGAGATTAAATATGGATACCATAAAGCCCTGTAATTCTCCTGTAAAAGCACCCGGACTTTTGGTTTAGTGTTTTATTACTAGAGCAGCTGGTTGGCTGATTCGTGAAGTGAATGAGAATTAAACAGATTATGATCTCAATAAAATGCCAGTTTCTCACCTGCTGCCATGCTACCAATGAAGAACTCAGTGTAGGATATTCTGTCCTGGGGAGAAAAAAACACATTGATAGAGCAGCATAATAATCTAATGTATCTAATCCAAAAACAGAAACAGAGAACAGATGTATATGTACCTTTATGATACACTTGGCACCACATAAAATCAAATCATTTCTATTTTCAGTACAAAAATTGATTTGCAATGTCAAAAGAAACTATTCTACTTTATTTTTTATTCTATTCTAGTTCATTTCCCAGGTTCAAACTATATTACACACTGTTCAGTTTTACAATGTTATTTAATCACAGGTAACCATCTATCGATAAAAGTACGCTCGCTTAAACAATCGAAGTGTTAACAATTTATAACCTATCATAACAAATAAAAATCTTTTAACACCAGGCAGCCAAAAACAGATGGTCAAATAAAAAGGTTTAGTATGTGCATTTTTACTAATTTAAATATAATTTATGTCAAGACAAGACAACTTTATTTATATAGCACATTTCCAAAAACAGCGAGTGTCAACCAAAGTGCTGCACAATAGAGTAACCAAATTAAAAAGCATAATTCCTATATAGGATTAATTTAAATAAATAGACACATACATACATACACACATTCATATACATACATACATAATCAATACAAATAAAAAGTCGCTAAGATCAAACAAAACCACTATGTCAAACAAAGCCATACAAAATCCCTAAACAGATTTAAAGCCAGAGTGAATAAATGAGTTTTTAAATGTGTTTTAAAAAAAAAAGTTTTATCTGAGCTAAGTAAAAGAAAATTAAATTACATACAATCTTTTTTTCTTTATAAAATGCTTAGTTTTGCTGATTGTAAGCCCATCGTTTGGAACGGCTGATATGTACAAATGTGTATTTCTGCATAGAAGTGGAGACTTCTCACGAATAACTTAACTTGGAGGTAGCATGTACAGAGAGAATAATAGTGGGCCAAGCACAGTCCCCTGAGGCACACCACACTACACTTTTAAGAGCTTAGTGTGTTTATATTCTGCTTATTCTTGATTTAAGTTTTAGTTTAGTTCACAATGCTGGTCAGGCTACTTTTTAGTTCTGCAGTTACAAACTAATCTGTCCGTTTCTCTACATACACTGTGAGAAACGTTTACTCCATTCTTTAATAGACAGGGCCCTCAGATCAGATACTATTTGGGTGGTGGTTCACTTCCTGTCCATTTTATTACAGACATTTAAATTATTACTTCATATGGTAGATATAAAGTTAGACACCGCAACTTGTTTGTGCTAGTTCATCCTCTTTCCAAAACTTGAAAAACACATTTGTAACTGCAGTTATGCTGCTTTGATGGGCAAGATGAGCCAATAAAGTAGTGAGCCCTAAAGTAAGTGAGCCAGACCTGCCAACAATCATGAGCTCTCTGTCCCGGGCCTGTGGCCTGATGCGGGTCCATATGTCCATGGTAAACAGGGTGCTGCTGCTGTTGAAAATGGAGGCCAAGGAGCTCATGAGGGCTGCCAACATAACGGCGAGCATTAATCCTCTCAGACCTGAAGTCAGATTACAACCACATAAATAGTGTAAACATTGCACGGGCCGGTGATAGTGAATGGTCACAAGGTGGGGTACACTGATAAAGAAGCGATACAAGTAACAGTACATTTCTATCTCACCACTAGGCATGACAGAAACCACCAGTTTGGGGTAGGCGATGTTAGAGCAGCCCACTTCTGTTCCACACACCTTCTTGCACTCCTCTGGAACCACACAGCCGACCTCATCTAATAACAGAGTGGGTGAACCTTTAGAACCCAACGTGTTTTGGTATGTGTTCTGTGACTGTGTGAGAATTACCAGGGTAGAGCACTCTGCTGATCATGCCTGGAAACACCATGAGGAACATTGGGAGCAGCTTCAGATAGCCACACAAGATACACCCGGCCTTGACATGGGTCAGACTGCGGGCGGCCAAACAGCGTTGCACAATGACCTGTCCCAAATGAATTTAGTTAAGCTTATTTTGGGTTAGTCCTTCACGTTTATGGAAAAGACGGCTACAGTTTTGGCCTGTCTCACCTGGTCAGTGCACCAGTACCATCCTCCTACGATAGCAATTCCAAATAACACTCCGGGCCAAGGCAGGTCTCCACTCACAGGATCCCTGAGCAGGTGGAAGGCGTCCTCGCGCGGCGTGTAACAGTGTGGGGAGATATTGTAGTGCGGTGCCAAGGACGACCTTATCGAAGGTACAGCTGAACTGTACTTCTCAAGTAAAGCGCTGTAGCCTCCAACCTCAAAGAAAGCTGTGACAAAACAATAATGGAAACAATACACATCGCCCAATCTAAAATAATGCTCCAAGCATGCACGTGGAGAAGGAACATACAGTAACCCATGAGGACGAAGGCACCCGCAATGATCACAAAGGTCTGGACCGTGTCCGTATACATCAGAGCTGCCAGGCCACCTACAGTATAGGAGTTTGGGTTCAGGATAGCTTTGGCATACATGACCTCATAGACTTGTTTTAAAAATGACTCCAGGCAGGGGTGTGGTTCGTACCTGTGACGGTATAGAGGGCTGTAATGGACAGCAGAGCGATGACTGCGATGTAGATGTTCCATCCAAGAGCTTGCTGTATGAACACTGCTCCAGAGAACATATCCACCTAGAAAGGATTTTCTGTGTTCAGCAAATTCACATTACAATTTAACACTAATCAGAATGTCTCATGAAGCTTTCGAAGTCAACCCTGCTGTTCTTTTATCGGACCCATGGAGAGGCGTGTGAGGAACAGCATCCAGTGCAAAGCCCTTACAGGTCCAGGTTATTCAATGCAGGTTGTTGTGAATTTGTTTGGCATGTGGCATGTGTTTAATTATAACTGGTAGAATTGTGATATCGATATACTTACTCACTTAGCGTTAATACTTACAGAGATCTTGGTAAAGATGTACAGGAAAAGCGAGATAACTGAGAGGTACAGGCTTATTCTGGTGCCACCGAATCTCTTCTTTAGGTACTGGGGCATAGTGATCACCTTTTAGAAAACAAAAAGGGTGTAACTGCAGCGTCGTCACTAATAGTTACAAAAATGAGGGTACGCTTTGAAATGAAATCTCCCATAATAAAATATCCCCTAATTTATATGAGCTGTGTAATATTACTACTAATATAAGCCAGATTGATTCATTTTAGATGGACTATGTGTTCTCTGTTCCCTTTAGGTACTTTACTCCCACATCCCAAAGATACTAATTAGGTTAACTGTCTCTTTAAGTGCCCCAATGTTTTTGAATTTGTGTGTGTGTGTGTGTTTGCTTTGCTATCCCAGGATGGTTCCCACCTTACCACCTGTGCTGCCAGGACCCCCTTCATCCCTGAACTAGATTAAGCTATGGATGATTAGGTAAATGTTTTGGCACTTTGGTGGCACACTCACTGGTCTAAATAGCTACCACCGGAGGGACTCGTGTTTGACCCCCAGTGATGCCTTCCTACCAGGGTGGGTATAAAATGTGTTCAATCACTTACTCCAGCTGTTAAGTAGACCGGTACGAACAGCCATCCTAACAGCAGCACGATGAATAAAGCCTGAAAAAGAGCAAACATTTAAAGCAAGGCCAATACAATAGAATACAAGACTGTGGTAGCCTAGCGGTTAAGGTACTGGCAAATGTGGACAGAGATTGGGTTAAACTTACGTTCCATTCAAAACCACCTACAGCGATCCCACTGGCAGCACCTGTTCCTGCAAGGCCAACAAAATGGCCACTTCCTATATTGCTTGCAAAGAGAGAAGCTCCTACCTGTAGAACAAAACAGGTGTAACTTTGGCTACAGTGGCAATTATTTCGGATTTCTTTCCCCTTAAACTTAAGCAATAACAGCATCAGGGAGCTTCATCGGGAAGCCAAGTTGATGCTTTTACAGCCTAAAGACATTTTTTGTAAGCTTAGCAGCCATGAAAGCACTTTTTTTCAGAAGGGGAACAGGATGAAAAGACTAAAATATGCTAAAGCTCAATAAGATTGTGATGAAGAACAGTGGAGTGGCAAATCCAAATAAAACATTTTTGGCTCTAATCATTAACCTTATGTTACATGTGGTCATTATATCACTGCTGAAACATCAAAATGAATGGTGGCCTAAGACTTTTGCATAGTACATTACGTTAAATTTGTAAATACAAAATAATTTTATGGAAATGTTTTCTCTTTTGAACTAATTATCTGAGTTTTCTACATACAAAAGCCTGCATTGCCAATTTGGGCGGCACTTTGGCTAGCGCCTTGCTGCAAGGGAAAGGGCGTCCTGGGTTCCACCCCAGGGTGGAAGAGCCTGGGTCCTCCCCGTGTCTGTGTGGGTTTACTCCAGGTACTCCGGTTTCCCCCCACAGTCCAAAGAC
>JAUZSV010435609.1:0-10091 GCA_034780495.1 Parotocinclus cesarpintoi | reverse complement strand
AAGGATCTTCTCCCACGATTGCTCAGTTTGGCTTGATGGCCAGGTCTAGGAAGAGTTCTGGTCATCCAAAACTTCTTACATTTAAGGATTATGGAGGCCACAGTGCTATTAGGAACCTTGAGTGCTGCAGAAGTTTTTGTAACCTTGGTCAGATCTGTACCTTGCCACAGTTCTATCTCTGAGCTCCTTAGGCAGTTCCTTGGACCTCATGATTCTCATTATTAACATGCAGTATAAGCTGTGAGGTCTTATATGGACGGGTGTGTGCCTTTCCTAATCAAGTCCAATCAGCAAGATGGGATGCTGAGTGTATAGGAAATAACTTTATTGATTTTAGCAAATGGCTGCAATGAAACAGAGTGAAAAATTTTAAAGGGGTCTGAATACTTTTCGCACCCACTGTATCTTTTTCTATTTTCTTTTTTACAAAACAGTTGAGAAAAGTTGAATCTTTGAAACATAAGACCTCCATTAGATTTGGTGTTTAAGCAATGGTAAGCTTATAATGACTATAGAACAATTTTTCTGCTACCCTCCCAAAAGTCCATCCTTCAAGTCCATCCTTCATCAAAGTTCTTTTTCATTTTCTGTATTTTCTGACTGTATTTTAATAAAGAGAGTAAGGAATATTTATACAGTATATGGTCATTAAAGTATTGCTATAAAATGGTAGGTCTATACCTATACTAATGGTGGCCTAAGACTTTGGTACACTATTGTAGATTAACAAATGACTGGGGTTGGGAATCAATTGTGTAATTGCTTATTGTATGCACCCATGCTACATGGCATCATGGCACTGTGTTTGTAAGAACTTTAAAGTAGTTTAGTACGGACACCTACCACATTCTTAATGATCTCATCTTTGCCATCCTGTCTCTGGACCTTAAGCAGGTGGTAGCAGAAATCAAAAAGGTCAAAGCGCCGCTGTTGTCCCAACAACACAATGATGGCACAGCCAGCCCAGTTCAGGCCATCCCCAAAACACTGCCTAAAAACAAACAAAGGCAAACCCTGATATGGATAAAACTGTAGCAAATCTTGTAGCAAATCATTCTGCACACATTACTAACACTATTTTTGCTATTATGCCCCTGTCAGTTCTGTCAATATGCTAACTTTTATTACTTACTCTGCGGTGAACTCATGTGTACCCACTGGAATACAGTAAACAAACTGCATGGCGCTCCAGAGCCGGTGGAACTCCACACACTCATCCACGTGCATGACACCGTTGCTGGGTGGAGGTCCACGCCACACTCCGTCCTGCAAGAAGCTGCGGATGCGCGAGAGGATGACCTCAAACATGGACAGGCCACAACAGAGCCTTTCCTTGGTCAGTAAGTCTCCTTCACGTGCTATAGCAATTTGCTGTAAGGCAGATCATGAATGTATAAATAAATTTTACGTGCAAAGAATTATTGTTAATAAACATATTGTTGTCACATGTAGATGAGACTCTGCTGATTATGTCTCTATACATGAACAGCACTCTTTACATTTGAAACCAGACTGAGACTTTGAGTGGTAAAAGAACTTCAGGACAAAAGTACTTACCTATAAATGTACCTACGTATTAATAATTAAAGGGAGAACATGTAAAGTAGAGCATAGATAAGGAAACAATTTCTATTGTGACATGAACCGACAAGATGACAGCAGGCAAATGTTATTTAGTGTGCAACAAATTTATATACACTGCTCAAAAAAATGAGGGGCTATTTTCTGAGAGAGTAATTTCTGAGAGCTGTGTATATTAGTGGGGACACATATCTACATGCACATGAATGAAAACAATTAGGCTAAATGCTAGTTGTGCAGTGAAGGTGTTACCAAGAACCCCATTAACTTTCGTCTACCTACTATTACACTTGTTTTTATCCTTGTAATTCATAACATCTGCATTTTTAACATTTTGTTTAGTTTTCTTTGAAATACCATTCTTGCATGTCCAATGGGCAGTTGGGATCTCTGCTCGAGAGTGACATCATGTTTTAGCATCTTTGTTGGGCTATACCTAAACTTAAACTCAGTAGCCTAAAATAAATATTTTGATGCTTTTGGCTTTTCAAAGCAAAGCAGTGCTCTTGGCAGCGGCATGAGGTAACCACAATGCCAAGAATATAACATATTCATGTTACAACATATAAACATGGGCACGATTGCACACGCACATACATATATATATACACACACGCGCACACTCACGCATATACATACAGGTCAAAATGTATCAGATGGAGTACCACATATATTAGTGGCTCAAAGACAAATTATAAATATAATATTTCATTTTATCTTTTGTTTGCAGACATATCTGTGTAGCACATGTGAAACCCCATTCTAGCTTTTAAACAAATGTACTCTCACCTGTGGCGTGCCAAGTCTCTCAATAAGAGGTACGAGATGCAGAGGAGCATACTTTGCTTCCAGCCTTTTCATCCTCACCTCCAACCTCTCCCCCTCTACCCATCAAGCAACAACACCAGATTAAGAATCAAGAACAGCATTTGTAAAGGCTCAGTACGTACTGCTGATGTACTCACCCTTGATGTAAACCCTTGGGAGGATGTTCTGGAAAGGAGCAGCATGAAGGAGGTCACAAACTTCTTCCTGTGACTGTTTCACAAGCACAGAATCCTAATCAGCAACCAAGCTGTTCCATACATGAGATTCTGTGACTATTTAAATGTAAATCTACAAAACTCATTGAGAGTGAAAATGGATTAGTGACCTAGTCATTACACGGTCTACTGATGATGAAGTGAAAATTATGAAAAATCCAGTATGAGGAAGGCTGAAAAGTGGAGTCCAAAATATGTTTACGAAAAAAATGGAAACATTCCAAATAATCTAAAAATTATAAACAGTATAAGAATATAAATAAATAAAAAAGACGTCTTGCTGCAAAGAAAAAAGAAAACTTAATGTCAACAAATAGCAAAAACTGAGATCACAAGCACATGATACACTTTAAACATCTGTAAAAAGGCACCCTGGAAGAAATTAGTTTTAGTGAAGTGTTCAGAAAAATGAGGAAACACTGACTTTCCATATCAATTCAAAGACCACAATAAACCAAGCATCTTCCTGTAAATAATAAATCATAAACAATGAGAGAGCATGCAGCGACACAGCAGATTTTGAAAATAAAATAAAAGAAGGCAGGCAGAGTGGTGAATGAAAGCCGATCAGTGCATCAGTGCAGGACATGACGAGCAGCCCGAGAGTGGTGTTCCATACTGCCACAGGTGCATAGGACAAGAACATCATTGCATTTGATTTTTTAGATTTTAGCATTAGCATTTATTCCTGGTCCATTTAATCTGATCCTGTTCCAGGTCCATTTAACAACTAACCAATCAAATTCTGTCTGCTTTAACGACAATTTAATTATTAGTGTTATAGCAAACAATAATAGGAAATAAAAATCTGTCTTAACCCCAGACATAAACAGCTGGTTAAAGTTTTAAAAGTTTAGCATGTGTATTTTAACTAGGGTTGGGCGATATTTAATTTTTCATACAGTCATACCGTTTTCGGATTATATGGCGAGATACGGCATCATTTAAATTTAAGTTTAAGGTTAGTGTTAAGGTTAATGTTAGTGTTAACGCTAAATGTGACGAAAATGCTGTTGTTATTTCCGCTTTACAAATGCCTATAAAGCGCTTGTTAAAACATATGGTCTACAATAAAAGTAAAAGAAGCGAAACAATGATTTTAGTTTAACTTTATTCTACTATTTAACAAAACACTCACATTATTTTTTTATCAATCTTCTCCCACATCTTCTGTGTCTGAATTGAACAATCCGCTTAGCACGAGGCTGAAGCTAGCTTCTTATTCGCAGCCTGCGATCCGTTTGAAATAAACTGAAGGCACATCGTTATAATTTTTTATACCAAAGTCTCATACTTTACAGTCACAGTGGTGATTTAAAGTAAGTCCACAGAACCGCATCTGCACATAAAATACAGAATGGTAAACGCACCCTCAGTTACAGCAGTTCTCTGATTCAGGGTGGAGAATTAGGAGCCAAACGAATCGCAAACTGTGAACAAGGAGCCAAACTTGAGCCTCGGTCTCTCCTTGTCTGAGTCAGTCTTGCCACCAGATCGCTGTTCGGGAAGGCTTGCTCAGTTAAAGCAGAAACCTGGTTTATGTACTGTACTTATTACGTAATGTTCTATGATTGGTTTACGTACTGTACGTACTGTACGTATTACACATCCCTGTGTCAGCCGGAAATGGACCGACAGTCAGTGAAGCAGAGCTCTTACCAAAGTATCACAACAATAGATTTTGGAACTCAGTACACGTATAAGGTGCAGGTCTGTATTTTGGGAAAAATTAAGGCTTTTAGGTGCGCATTCTAGTGCGGAAAGTACGGTACACATTTGGCGCGTTGCGTCACATCACGTGGTTAATATACTGTCACCATTTTACAATACTGTCACAGTTTGTAAATAACGTGGTATACCGAAAAACCGTCATACCGCCCAAGCCTATGATACACTATTTTCAACAAGTAGCTGCAACCCAGTTTATTAAATACACATGTACAATGTGTGGTCTTTTAAGGCATACTGCAATTTGTGAAGGGGCTATAAGGGTATTTATCAAAAGTGTGAAACACTCAGGTTTGAATACCACTGCCATAAGTACCTGTGTGAGTGCACAGTGCTTGACATAAATGTGTGTTAATAAATGTTTCAGGAGTGTTGAAGTGCTTTATCACCTGGCACTCCTTGATGAAGTGTTCCACAGTTAGCTTTTTGCCAAGTAGCAGTGGTGCTGCTTATTAAAAAAACATGCACGCACAAAAACAGGAGCACAGTTCTTTTCTAAAATGAAATATACCTATAGAAGTATATTGGTATGTTAGTATATTTATATAAAAATCCTAAAATACCAGATGCCAAATAAGTCAAACAATTATCAGTGTGTGTTCAAACAATAGCACAAATATGGTTTGTTCCTGGCTCAATTAATTGTATTAAGCAGGTATGCAAATGAATGAATTGAGAGAATTCACTGTCCTTTAATGATTTAACTGCAAGCTATGTAGGCTGGACTTAGTTTTTAATATTTTTAATTCTTGTCGTTGGCTGTTATATACTTAATTCTACAAATACATTCTCCCAGCTTCAGAACACCCTTTTCAAAGCTTTAAACTTAGCCAATTTTGCTGGTAGCCAAACCCAGTGAAAACTGGATCCACTGCTTTTGAAAAGCTGTCTGCCATTTGTAGTTTTTTTAAGGCACCTGTCTGTTTTCCGAGCTGCTGATTAATCCATTTACACTGTTGCATCTATACCACTGTGTGTTACATTTTGGTGTACTTGTGGCCTAGGCTGATATTCCTTGTCTGGTGTCATTATGCACTCATGAAGACTCTTTGTCATTGTAAAGATAGTGGTCTATTTTTGCCAAGCAGAGTTGGCCATCTAAAAGTGCTAAATGATGTATGCTGGCTATAAGAAGCTCTGTAACCCCCTCCATCCTTTTACCATTACTGTCATCAGTCACACGTAGGGTTGGGTATCGGTTAATTATATCAATATTCTAAATAATTATGGCTACTGAAATGATAGTGACTTGACAACTGAGACAATCCTTGTACAACAAAAGGTGTCGCTACTCTTTGACACGTCTGTCATTATCCCTTTAGAGGAAAATTGCCTTTCCCCTCAGAGAAAAAGCTCAGCTAGCACTGTCAGTGGACCTGGTTAATGTAGCACATGATCATGGTATTCGCATTGGTCCAACATTGTACACTGCTAAAGCTTGGTGTTTTGTTGGAGCACTAGATGTTTTACTAAACTCCTTTACAACAGATCAGCCTTACTACTTGTACTTTTTTTTGGTTTTCTCTCATGAAGTGGAGCCATGCTTTTGAGTGCTTACTGCGTTCTGTGGGCACTTTTGCACTGGAGGAACTTCTCTGTAGTTTTTTTCCCCCACCATTTCTAACCACACGAGTGGCTGAGATATGGTTAAAGCTCTGTTTCTGAACAGAATTCTAAATTGGCATGTATGAACGGGGTGGCATGGCGGTGCAGTGATAAGCACTTGCACCTCAAAGCTCCAAGATCCCTGGTTCGATACGGACCGTGGGTGTGGGTGGGTGCGGCCTATGATGGATTAGGTCTGCATGTCCTTCCTGTGTCTGTATGTTTTTTCTCCAGGTACTGCACCCCCCACCACTCGAGTGTCTCTAAAGTGCCCCTAGTGTACCAGTGTGTGACTGTGCGCCCTACAATAGATTGGCACCTTGTGCATTCCCTGCTACCCAATGGCGCTGGTTAGACACCGGCTCTCTCTCGACTCTGGCTAGGATCAAGCGGATAGGAAAGTGAGAAGCCCAATTTCATATCTACAAGTTATAAACAGTCAGATATTTTCCTGCCCAGTCCTGGGTTGAGAATCTGGCTATGTAATGGGCAGGCTATTGCTATTGTTGGGTTCACTTGTTCTCATAGAGATTTCTTTGCAGCTCTGTGACGCAGCCATTGGGATAGTCTTACTTCATACATATCACAAACGAGAAGAAAACTAATTTATAATTATAGGTGTATTTGGGTGAATCAGGAAGAAATAATGTTTGTTGTGTAGACTTGCATAGAATTAAAAGGTGAAGATCATGGAGAACTGTTGAAAAAAAAAAAAACAGCTTTAAGATTGACTCGTGAGGTTCATGTTTGTGCTTTTACCAAAGAAGAAATTAGTTTCCTACTAACTTTATAAGGATAGTCCCTGCAAGATCTGCTGCATGCCACGTGCATAAGATTTGAACACTGAATGTTCCCTATATTTAGCAGCTGTATTACCTTTAGGGCTGTGCAATCATCTATTTGGTTTTCATTTTACAAACTCCCAACAATACCCTTTGATCTTACTCAGCACAAATAATGTATTGTAGTGCACTTAGGTCATGTTGGCTGGCAGACTTGTTTTAGGATGATGATTATCTCATGTTTGCTTTTTTTTAATGTAATCTGCCCTTGGCAGTGATTCAAGCTGCACATGAGTCCCAGTGAATCACTTTTTGTGTGGAGATCAAGTAGATTATCTATCCAATTAATGGGCCCTATGGAACGAGAGAAAAGAGGAAATGCTTTCACTATGCCAGATAAGGCCAGAATAGACAACATGGTAGAGAACTGTATACTGTTGATTATCAAAGATTGTGGATCTACTTTTGGTTGGAAAGTATTGTTCGTATTAAACTACATTAAATATGAAAATTGGGGCTTTTTTCAATACTTTTTGTTTTTTTTTGTTTTGTTGTTAAAAACTGTTATTAAAGCGATGGAACATTTGCGTTTGTGTGTTACACTAATAACAACACGAATAACACCATAACTGGATTTCTCTACTCGTCAAATGACAGCCGTGATGTACCTGTGATAACACTCGTTCTCATATTCTATTGCTTAAACAGCAAATTGTTTTATTAAGGTATTACAGTGTTCCAAGAATAACAATGTAATTTTAGTATAAACGATTTTCTTTAGCGTACTACTGTGTTCCAGTACTACTTATAATATGTAAGAGAACAGGGGATTTATTTACTGTTTTGATTACAAGCTGTAGCCCATTTGAGAAACACTTATGTAAAAAAAACAACAATTATTTACCTGTTAGGTTTACACTGTTAAATTGTAAAATTGAGATAACTGATAAATTGTTTATTTAATGCATAAAGTAAAATAATAAACAACCAATTTAAAATGCTACTCTGCTTTTACTCAACTTATGTGTTGCTATAGGATGTATATTTGAATAAATTGATTGATTGGATGGCTGGTACTCCAATGCAACTACAAAGAGCACTAAATAGTCTCTTCCTATAAAGCGCATTACTAGTGAGGTAGCAGTGATATGGCGTTATTTGGGTTACAGCCATCTTCAGCATTCTACTTCTTCACAGATAAATGTGTACTGTTTGTAGAATGCATGATGAAATTCAGTAGCAGAGCAAAAACTAAACACTAAGACACAACACAATAATAAGACATTTAAAACCCCTCACTGAATATATTTAATATGACAAAGTTAAAGATAAGTCTGCCAAGAGTGCAGAGCCAGACAAAAACAACCTGCTATCCATCTTTTCAATTGTAGTATTAAAATAAAAGTGTAACAAAAACAAGCTATATGCTGTATAATTCTTGGACAAAAAAAAAATCAATCTGCAAAAACTGGAATCGTCTGGTCATGTTTAAAAAAAAATCTGAATTGGCCAAGAAAATTGCATTCTGTGCTAACCAGTCAAAACAACTGCTCAATTGAATGGCTTCTGTCTACATGCTGTGAGCCGCTCCTTATTATATTTTGAATGCTTCAGTAATGTGATTCTGTTAACCAAAGATATCTGACCAGTTGGATATATAATTTGTATTATGGCGGCTGGCCCAGAGTGGTCTAATATCTTCTTGGTATACTGACTAAGGTGGTACACATTTGTTATCCAAGAATAAAGGCCACTGCCTATGTGCATGCTAATTTGGGAAGATACCGTTAAATGGATATTGCAAGGAAACTTGGAGTAATGCAACAATGTTGGCCAAGTTTACCCACAAAGTAATAGACCCGTTTCTGTGGAGTTGTGGACTTTATCTTATCTTTTTACCCTATGGTTTGGCTGCCCTGGTATATCAAACATAAGAAATGAGTAATCCTACCTGGAATGGTAGTACTTGTAGGATTCATGGATTGTTTTAGAGCATATTACACAGAAGTGGTTGTGTGTACACACTATATAGATAAGTTTGTCATCACCCAAAAAATTATGGATTTATCTGGAGTATGTCCTCACATTTTTTCCTCTAAAGGGGCTTTCTACTGGATCTGTGGGAACATACCTGTGTTTGTCTTGAGATGTTCGATTAAGCCCTGGCTCATTTTTGCCTTTCCAGTACATTTTCATGGTGTTTGCTATGGAAGAATTGGATAACAGGTCAGAAAGTTTAGACTGTTTACTGGAAGTTGAGTCACTTTGATATCAGTTCAGTGCTTTCTACTGTCACTGTTTGTCTGTAGCCTAGAGAGATGTCTCAAGGTCTGGTAAAAAACGCTTTTTATAACACAGAATGATATGTTATGATTTTGGGGGGAGTTCTTTGTAGCTCCTGGTACTGGTGAGCTGAAAACAAATGTAACTGCATGCTCAACAGATGTAACCTGTCTACATGATGTCCCATATCCTGCTCACAGCTAACAAACTGCTCTTTTTCACTGCTACAGCTGTGGAAATGGCTCAAGGGCAGTTGCAGCGATAAACACCCAAAGCCTATGTACCTACTGATGAGCTACCTCCCTGAGGAAGAATCAATTGTTTGCTTGTAGGTGTTTCTGGTCCCAGCACGCAGTGGGCAATGTGTACTTAACGTTTTTATGTTCACATGCAACGTCACATGACTTTGTGGGACGCATGATGCTCACGTGGTACAGCTGCTTGTTTAATTTCTAGAGCGATAACCTTGATTATCATAATAATTCTATACACAACAATTGCTTGTTTAAATTTTAATTGAGGGCAGCATGGTGATGCAGTGGTTAGCTTTGCCACCTCACAGCTACGAGATCCCCGGTTCGATTCCGGTCCTGGGTTCTACCTGTGTAGTGTCTGCATGACAAGTTTTCCCTGTACTTGCATGGGTTTTTCCTGGGTCTTCTGTTTTCCTCCCACATTCCAAAGAGCTGCGTGTTAGGTAAACTGGTGTTTCAAAAGTGCCCTTGGTATGGATGTACATGACCCGTACATGTGGGTTTATGCACCCTACGATTGTCTAGAGCTATTCCTACCTTGCTTCCTGTGCTGCCAGCTGGGCACCAGTTGTCCCGGTTGGGACAATTTACATCAGTTGTCCTGGGACCATTGCTGTCCATTTTTTTTAAAGGTACTGGCATGTTTTCTTAAGCATGTTGGAGTTCAGTTCCACCGTGTCGTTCGTGATTGACTCAATGTTGTTGATGACAGGGCTCTGTGTGGGCCCTACGTTCTGCTGTAGGACTCCTCTCCTTTTTGGAGTCTTTGTCTGGAGAATAAATATGTGACCATTGAGTTGCTTAATTTACATGAC
>JAUZSV010435598.1:0-10091 GCA_034780495.1 Parotocinclus cesarpintoi | reverse complement strand
AGCAGTGTAGCGCAGAGTGTATCATTTTACATGATGATTACTTACACTGGCCAACAGCCAAAATTAGTTAAGAACAACTGGTTTGATGCCTGAAACATTTTGGCTGTTAACCAGTGTTATTAATCACTCTTCTGCAGCAAATCATGATTATAATTACCTGATGAAATTACCTATTTAAAATCTTTTTTTAATTAATTACTAGCTACATTGCCCAGTCCCAACTTTTAAATTTAATTTACAAATAAAGTGAACTTGACAAGGTAAAACATGAAATATCTCAGGTTCATATTGCCTGCAATGAAATTTTGTGTGTTTTTGTATAGGCATTTTCCATACTGACCAACATTTTCTGATTTGGTGTTGTGCAATAAATTTCCACGTTCCTAAATTACTTTGAGTAGCACACTATTGATGTTTTTTTATTTTTTTAAATATGTGAACAAGTAGTTTATGTTTGATGTGAGTAGTGTTAAATCCTGTGATATAACAATACATTGTTAATTTTGTCAGCTTTTCCATCACTATGTCTTTTTTTGTTAGGTATAAGTTGCATAATATCCAAACACATTTGGGAATGTGTTCAAGTAACAAAACATTTACCAAACACACCAAAGAGTAAAATACAAATATTTTGTACAAATTATATGCCACAATTCTACTCCACAGAAATTAAAACACTTTGGTATAGCAGTAAGGAATTAAAATGTTGCCGTATTGGTTAGGTAGGCAATATGTATATTAACACGAATTTAACTACACAACCAATGCAACAAAATTAAAATATGAATATTCTATCAGAGTTCAAGCAATTAAATAAAAATCTTTATTCCATAATTATTATCTTTGCATGCTGGCATATATTAATGGAAGCAGAAATAAAATGTAGTAAATTTTATTTTTTTTATTATACCTTCTAAATTTACCTGAATTACCTACCAAATTTAAATAAATTTTAGTATCCACTTGAATAGTTCCAACAATTTCATTAAGATTTGATGCTAAATAAATATTTGTAGAGATAAACAACTCAATGCAAACTAAAAAGAGAATTTGAAGAATACTATCTGAACAATCACACAATAAAATACAGAAATATTACATCAATTGGGGTGTAAGAATTATGAATGGATGAACAAAAATAACGTTTTATCCATTACTTTTATCCATTACAGACCAAGTGTAGCTATTTTGTGCCAATAGTCAAGATAATAATGCTGATAGACTTGACCTCACTTGCCAAAGAGGCAATAAAGAAAGAAAACAGGTTGAATAGGTGACAACACTCAGTTGTTCAGATGATCAGCGAAAAACTCTCAAAATCCTCAATTACACGGTCTCATGATGTACTATCATTTACCTTTTTACTGCAAATATATAATGTCTTATAAAAGTCAGTGCCAAAGACATATATATTAAGTTAAAAAGAGAATAAACTTGGATGTTTAAAACCGCAATACTACTGGAAGCTCATAGTTCACAGTGTTTTTAAGTTATTTCAAATAGGAATTTTAAATGAGTCAACACAGGAAACAGCTTAAACACTTGAGAACAACAGTGCTAAGCAATTTCAGGATCACAACAATTTTTTCTCAATGCAGTCACAGAAGTTACACAGGTACATTTGCTTGCAGACATTACTAAAATGAAATACCTTTTAAAACTATCAATTTTTAAATGGCGCCCACTGGACTGTGCAAAACATAACCAATCCTTTAATGTACCCCTGCACTGCTCATCCTCACAAATCTTTTCACCTATTCCTTTACTACAAAATAGCACCATTGTACAATAAAGTTGAGTTTTTAAAATGTTATATGATGATACCACATATGACAGTAAAAAATAAGATACTTAATATAAAGAGGAATATTGATTGAAGAAATGTCTACAACATTACAATGCACTTTCAGTTCTTGAAATCCTTTATAGAAGAGAGACTGAACAATTTATGTTACATTGAAGATCTCACAAATATTCTGGATTCTGAAAATGTTTTTATTTGATACCAAACTGATTAGTCCCGACAAGGTCATGAATGCTAAAGAAGCCCATAAAGTTAACCAAGTAGCACATGATGTGCTCTTTGGGCTCCTATATGACCTATATGTAAATAAACTTTGGTCATATATGTTATGAGCTTATATGAGCTTGGCTTGCTTCTGAGCCAATATTATTAACCATGTTTTACTTGAAATGCCTCCATGCTGTGCACATCCTTCTGTTATGCTCTTTCTTGTATTCAACAAATCATGTAGTTTGGTGTGTTATTTCAATAAAAGCAATAACTCTCACTCTAAAATGAGTAAAAGTAACACTAATGCCAGTGATTTCAATCGCTATACGTAAGGTTTTTTATAGTCCAGCAGACGAATAAACTTCTTGCATTGTTCCAAAAGTGTATGATTTGTTTTATTAATATACTAAGTTAATACTGTAGCTTTTTAGTCAGTATGAATGCTCTCTAACTGTTTAAACCAAAGATTTTCTACTTTAGTTTGTGTGCTTTCCTAAATATTCTGCATCATCTATTTAATAGAGTGAAGTTTAATGAGATTTAGTTATAGCAGGCCTGTATTATTAGAGAAATTATGTCACTGTATTTATTTGTGTGAGTGGGAAGTTCTGTTGCAGGGTTCTTCCATGGCATTAAAACCTTCATCTGTCCTTGAGTGACCCACTAGCTCTATCCCACTCATTAGGAAGTGGTGTGCTAAAACAGTTTAGGTCAATTAAAGTATCCAGTGCCATGATACCTAACAGCAGCTACAATTTTGTTGGTTGACCATGTTTTCCTCCCCAGTATGAAATGATGCAGTGTCTAAAAAAGTCAGGATTTCTTGAAAGTCATTCTGTATGTATGTACATCGAGGTTATTCACTGTCCTTGATTGTCGTTAGAGAACCACTCTTCAGGTATACCAGACAAGTGTTTTTTCTCTGCTTGGCACTGTCCATTAGTTCCTCTTATATTTTTCCACCATTGATTACATTCGATAGTTCCTCCCCCCTGTGTTGCCTCGGCTTGTGTTCTTTTGATGAACATCCTGGAACACAGCAAGAGAGAGAAGACAGAAAGGGGAGTGAAACAGTGAAGAAACAAACAAAGCAATTGGCTAACATAAAAATCTGTCTAAATCTATTATAAGCGCAGTACAAGAAGTCAAAAATCAGTGGATTGCATAATCAGTACATTTCTGAGAGAGCTTTGTCTCAGAGTGCCCAAAGGGAAATAAAAAAAGACACATAGATAGTACAACCATGAAGTCCTCCGTGCTGTGTGAGCCCATCTTATACGTTTAGCATAAGAAGCTAAAAATCAGTGTGTCGCATAATCAGTACTTTTATTATAGGGCATAGTAGAGAACTGTGTGTCAGGGACCCTAAAGTGGAATAAAGTGAAAAAAGCCACATAGTAAGTACAACCAGGGCTGCGTTTCATTAAAAAAAGTGTGAGTATAAACAAGCATGGAAGTAGGGAGGGGGAACAATAATGCCCCAGCACGGTTTAAGGCAACCAGGCTTAGTGTGAGTATGCCCAAAGTCTCTGTGTCATTAGTAAGGATACAGAAATTGGTGGTGACAACAGACTAAGCAAGCTGGAGAGAGTGCATGCTGGTCTACCACAAAAACACTTAGCCATTTCTCTTGCTAATGGTTTTCTTTTTTGAGAAGGGCTCTTAGAGCACTTGAGCAAACAGAGGAATTTTACCAAGTTCAATAAAGGGACTGTATGACTATGGCTAATATGCTAGTTGAGAGAACACTGGTCTATTAAATACTTAAAACATCACAGATGATGCTAACTAGCTGACTCAAGTAAATAGCACTAAAGAAGGGAGGCTAACCTAGGGCAAAGTAAGGAGGCAGAAAACTTAGTAAAACTTTTGGTTCGAGTCAGCTTAAAAAGTTTTTTTTTTCTCAATGATGCTGGACACCGAAATTATTACTATAAAATGATAGCAACAATGGTAATATGCTGGAGATGGTAACGAGATGTTAAAGTTAGATAAATAGTTTTTTTTAAGTAAGTATTTAACAAATTTGAGTCTTTTTTTAAATAAGTATGAAAATTTTTGTTTTGATTTTGATATTTTCAAGTACTCTAAATACACCCTAGGTTTCTGTAACTAGAACCAGTCAACACCATTTAACTTCCATTATTACTTATATTTTATATTTTTAAAATGATATTAAGAAACACCTACCTTACAAGATGCAGGGCTATGGTTAGATACAGATTTCTGTTGGGGGAAAATGGTACCATTAACATAAATAACTGACATTGGATTCATACTTTATGCCTATGTACATTTGAAGATATAATAAATTTACCAGGCATTGTGTAGTCAATTGACCTACCAGAGAGAGTAGGACTGACTGAACCTCACCTTTGATGTTTTTGGAAATTCTGTATGTCGCTGTTCTCGTACAGATCGTGGTGCTTTACCAGATTTGACTGGTGCACAATACATCTCCAGGCGTCGCAGCTCGCAGCTCTGGAAACAGCATTCATCCACAATGCCACGGTTGTGGAGGCGCCTTGAATTAGGGCCATAACCTGTTGGCTTGCCTGTTGGGCAGACAAGATAAAGCAAAAAAAAAGCTCTATTAAGCAGTAAAATTTCTCTGCCTATGTGAGTTGAGGTGCAACAGCTCACAGGATCAGCAGATCTAGGTGTAACGTTAAAGACCTTCCAAGCTTTCACCATTCTTGATCAATTCTATGAACCCTATAATGGTACCTTGTAAGACTGCATCAGTTGAAAGTTGCTATAGATAAATGTAAATGCAAACATATGTATAACATGATCCTATTGTGTAGTGAGCTCACATCTTATTTGTTTCCAATTTGGAATTGTGCTAGTTTGTGTGTTTTAATTGTTGCATATTAATGTATTACAGCTGGCTACATTACCTGACATAATTCTACAGAATGACACACACTCACTGAGCATTTTATAAGGTACACCCCCTTGTTTCTATATTTATTGTCCATTTTATCAGTTCTACTTACCATTTAGATACACTTTCCATCTGTTTCTCTACTTACTTGGTTTAATCCCTTTAATCTGCTCTCTAATGGCCAGTGCCCCCACAAGAAAACCATAGACCAGGTCCTTTTTGGGTGTTGGACCATTTGCAGTACTACTGGTGATTTTAAACAATGTTTTCAGTACGCGTACTCTATTAGACACATTTATCATATTACAACACCTTGTAGACGAAAACTCAGAGACAGCAGCTCAACCTCTCGCCCTTCTTCAATGTTCATTAAGGTGCTGAAAAAAGTCCAGCACCACTTCTGTCTCTGATTCACTCATTCCCAGCACAACACATACAAACATACCACAACCACCATGCCAGTGTGTCACTGCAGAGCTGAGAATGATCCACCCAAACAGTATGTAATCTATGGTCTGGTAAAGAACAGATTAAAAAATAAAATTATCAATGGGTGTAATAATGGAATTAGGAGATGCGCCAAAATAAATATCCCATAATGAAATATCCCCTAATTTATAACAAAAGGTTTGCATTTATCAACACAAAATAAAAAGTCTGACTTTTCTAAATGTAATTAATAATTAAGGAAGGTAAGTGTAGCATCTGCTGTTAAACTCTGATGCACAGCATACTGCAATCTGGCAATTAATTTCTGGGAAAGAAACACATTTGCATTCACATTGTATGAGAAAACATGTTATAAAAAGCATAACAGTGCATTAATTGTTGAAGCTACTCCAGTCATTTACAAATTTATGGCTTATCTAAGCTGTGCACCACTGCATATTGGAGTGCTCACCGTGTTAATGCATTGCATCTGATACACACTCTAGACACACGCAAGAACATGAAAGAGCTTCTCCATAAAATATTCATTGCTATTGAAATTCTCATGGCTATTGGCTTCCTGAGTGTGGTCAATGTGTTAATTTTTATGGACCTCAGTTACAACACTACAGACTACCAAGACATCTGTTATAGCCTTTTTTAAAGATTCTGGATTGTCTGGTGTAATTACTCCTTAATACGTAAATCTCTCTGTCATGTAGGGATTTATGTTAGTAGTAGCTCTAAGCCAACAGTTCTCAACCATAGTATACAGTAATGTATAACTTATGCATATATGTGGCCCTTAAGGATTGTTTGGACACTCTTCTGGACTCAACTGATAAAAACATTCCCCAGTTCCTGCCCCACCGACCCAATCTACCCGATTCAAAGTATCTAGTTACAATTCCCAATTCGGCATGCTATATGGCCCTGATAGGCTTTTCCCTGTTACCAAATAAAATAATAATAATTTAATATGGCATTTACAAGAAGGAAATGCCTTTCCCTTTCAGAGTTAATAGCTTTTGGCTCACAGGGCTGCCAGTGCTGACAGAATACATTAACTTCTGCTCTATGCCTGGTCTACACTGACAACAGTGCTTTAAGTACAGAAGGGCACTCATTAGGTAACATGCATCTTTACTAAGTGCATTGAATTGATGAATGAATCAATGAATGGAAATGGGAATTTCATTTAAGATAAAAAAATAGACACTTTGGGATATGTAACTTGGTTATAATTGTTATTATAAACTGAATTGTTTATACTCAAATTGCTATAGGCAATAATGTTTTGTACCAGTGGCGGATGCTGGTCTTTCAAGGAGGGGAAGATCAATCAAAAAGGGATTCAGCCTCAGACAGATCATCCAATCATCGTGCAGAAACTGAGTGTCCAGGCCAGCCGAGGCCAGCCCACTGCCCCATAGACCCCCAGAGACGCTGAGCGTCCGATGGGCGGGACAAAGACCAGCATTTGTCCAATGGCTCGTCTCGTTTCTCTGCACTCTTTACTTGGCTATTGAACTCTGTAGATGCTCAGCGTCCACACTGTTTAAAGCACTGTGAAGCTGCAGGAATGAGTGAGAGGAAAACCGCGTCGTTACCAGTGATAAGAAGCTGATTCTGAACTAAAGTTGAGTGTGTTGTAGCGCATATTTAGTCAATGACATGTAAACACAACAGTATAAATTTGATCACTTATTTTTTGACATTTTAGGGGAAGCTGAGATTCCCTTGCAGTCTTAGAGCAACCGCCACTGCTCTACTGGTCTATATGGACAGAACCCAGACCCACCATAGCGCAGTAACTCCCTCCATCACTTAGTCACCAAGAGCCAATGTGACTCCAAGAAGCTCCCACTGAAGACTGATTTTAAAATCTATTTGGTTTTTGAATCTATTTTCTTACTTTTTTTTATTACTAACTTAATTGTATTACTTACTTTATTTTACTATTTTTAATTTTACTAGTATTAATTTAATTAACATCTAGGCCACCCATGGAGGATGGGTCCCTTTTTGAGTCTTGGTCCTCCCAAGGTTTCTTTTTTCCTTCTACTTTCAGGGAGTTTTTCCTTGTCACTGTCGCCCTAGGCTTGCTCAACTTGGGATTGGCCTTTTAAGATAATATAATATTGTAAAGCTGCTTTAATACAATGCACGGTTGTTAAAAGCGCTATCAAATTGAATTGAATTAAATGTAAAACTGAAGAGATGGCAAGAAATGTGGACAAGCAAGATGAATTTGTGGGGGACTGTGGCGGCTACTAGACTTTTCAAAAAGTTCAGGGCTTAAGTCTTGGCATTGCAAACGCCCACAATTTGTAATATTGGGTCAATTATAAGTTTCTTTGAATAGAAGCATCAGCTAAATTACAGTTATGTAAGTGTTTCACGTCCATGTTCGTTCAACGTCATTTTCGGTCAACGTGTTGTTCCACAGAACGTAGTGCGGACGTTAAACGGCGCATACCTGGACTACATTAGACAGGTCCCAAATGTCAACGTTAAAATGCTTCCCGTTCCTGCGCGATATGGCAACCTGAGCGAGTCGGACTATGCAGAGCTGGGGCTGAGGAGCAGGATATTCTGCTTGGGCTCAGACGCCAGACCCGAAGGAAGAGCGGAACAGAGCGAAAATGGCTGGGAACGCGTGGAGATCAACGGTAAGAAATGCCATCATACACCGTTATGAAGGTTATACCAAACTGTTAATCAATGCGGGTTTTGTTTAATGCGAGCCCTTACACATGTAGCATGAAGAAAGCTTTTAAGATGCTAAGTCGGGCTGTTAATGATAGGCCCTGTACTTGTGCCCTTCATCCCTCTAGCATACACTGATTGGGCTTCCTCCTCACCTTCATCGCAACTTTACTTTTTTTTTTAAATGCTACGACCAAGTTAAATAACATCTTGAATGCCTTCATCACAAACGGTTGTTGTATGATATTAAACGGTGTGTACTGTAGTAGTTAGCACACGCTATTGCAGCAGTTTGCTAATTACGTACTAAGGCACGTTTTGTGCAACTACACCCAAGTTCGACAAGTCAGCACCTGAAACGCCGCATAAAGAAAATTAATAATGGGCTTGTTCAGTTTTGACCACGACGTGGTAAACTAAAGGTTATCACCCAACGCCTGACATTATGTAGGAATTCTGGCAGCATTCTAACAGCAATCCGGACAGCCATCTAAAAGAAAGGTACTCGCTGTGTCCTGTGCGTTAACCTTTCCCCGTCCACAGCGCTGCAGTGAGCGACTTCTCCACGTTATTGTTTCATCACTCATAGACGCTTAGTCATGGTAGACGGAGGAAAACATGACGATTCTCGTGTTTTCCTGCTACAGTTATGTAAAATGGTTTTTACGAAACGATCCAAGTGAACTGTATATAACCCAGTGCATAAGTAGTGTTGTGACCTTATGCTTGCTCTTTCACCTCTAGGCTCATGTCTATTTGTGTTGTTCTTTTGCGCAGTACGCACAGAAATCCCCACTTGTCTTTTATTCGTTCAGCATTGTTTCTGCACTCATTGTCCATTTGATCAGTTCCGCTTATTATATGGATGCACTTTATAGACTGTAGTCCATGTTCCATTGCATATTATGTTCCTCAATACTGTGTTTTTTGTATTTCATCAATTCCAATTCTGCTTATTGATTTTACTGAAACATTCCAAATAATTGAAAATTGGAAATAATTTGCCAACTGTTAAGGCTAGTATATTTATATAGTATATTTTAAAATTTTTATAATGCAATTTAATTTTACTTTAAATTACTTTTTTTGTCTCATTGAACCATGGTTTTGATGCCCAGTCCTTGTCAGAACCCCATCAGGTGCTATTTGGGTGGTTGATAATTGTCAGCACTGCAGTGGCACCAATGTGATGGTGTGTTCGTGTGTGTTGTGCTGGTTTGAGTAGATCAGACACAGCAGGGATAACCATATATGTTAGGGTGTACCTGTGATTATCTCTCTTCCATACTAGAGGTTGTTGATGGTCCTAACCTCTTTCTAGGGTGGTTATGCTTCCGTTGCAGCCTATTGTTTTCCTTGTGCCTATTGTTTTTCTTTGGAATCAATAAGGTGAATATCTGTTAAAATATATAAAGTATGGCTACAGTGCTAACAGGAGAGTTAAAACAGGTAACCGATCGCCAGGTCTGTCGAATTCCGGTTAATGGGACCATATCGGGACACGATCGTTTTGGTCCTAATAACCGACTGGTCCGATTAAATGAACATGCCCTATATTACAAGACGGGATGTGCTATGTGCATATTAAATGTTTATTAAACCTTTATTGTGCGATTTACACGTATAGAGAACGTACAAACAAGAACTACTGTTGCTTACGAACTTTGTTCATTAAAAAATAAGTTTGCAAACAAGTATTTCTAAACGATTTACAACACAATGTATAGGTACTCAGCATGCGAAGCATAATACTGTTAAAAAAAGTTCTTACTAAATTCCAGACAACGTTTGAAGAACTTATCAGTGTGATTTGGCGCGCTTGTGCTGTGGCTAAGTGGTGACTTGTGGCTTTGTTTGTAGTAAATGGAAATGTTAGGCGAAGACCTGTAGGTGGCAATAGAGGTGTTCGGGTAGTGATGCCAGAGACGAAGAGTTTCTTTATGGATACTACATACTGTACACGTTCTTTGGTTCGATTAAGCCGAATTTTGAAATTACCCGGAATATATATATATATATACACACACACACACACACACACACACACACACA
>JAUZSV010435587.1:0-10092 GCA_034780495.1 Parotocinclus cesarpintoi | reverse complement strand
GTCTTAAAATCTTCCAGGTGGAGCCCATGTATGCGAGACAGCTTCTGTACTACGCCGGCCAGACTAACGGGCATTACCTGCGGGGTTATGAGCTGCCTGCTCAGGGTACCCTTCCAGTCGAGGAATACCAGAGAAGTTTGCAGCACATGCAGGAGTGAGATCAGAACCGGGACCAGACCCGTCTGGGGGACGCTCCTTTACTTCCCTACTTACCCAGGAATCTTTCTGTCTACAATCATCCAACTGGGCAAGAGGAGACAAGCCTGTGAGGTCACTGTGTTCTAGTGCCTGCTTTCACCCTCACCAAAACCTTTGAATGAAAGACGATTCAGAGCTGTTCACCAAAGAGAGCAGGCTGATACAATTAGATTTGCTTTACGATTGACAGTATTTAGCTAACATGCCGATCAGGAAGTGTTTCAAGTGGAGAAATGATGCTTCCAAGGGCGCCGATCATAACCCACCTTGCATTTAGTACTGAGTTCATACTGTTTTAGAGATTTCTACTTGTCTTTTAGCATTTTTCATTTAACCACTTTTAAGGTTGCTGTTCTTGCCATAACAATTAAGCTAATTGTGTGTTTTTTACACTGTTAAACCTGATCTGTGATCTATTTATATTTTTATATTGTGTGAGACAGAGAAGTTCTGACAGTGCCTAATCTTGAATGTAACTTTTTTTTCACCCCCTGAATGAATTGTCTAGATGTTCTGAAAAGCTGAATACTAAGAATGAGACTTACTGTTACTTACAGTCCTGTATCTCATAATCAAAGACAGCTATCTTTTCTGGTGCTTTATGTGTAAATATGTTGTGTGTGTGTGTGCGCGCGCGCATGCGTGTGCTCGCATTCATGTGTGTGCTCGCATTCATGTGTGCATGTGGTATACTGAGTGTTGATGGGAAACTGTCACATGCAGGTTACTACCCACAATTTGTAGTAATGGTGTAGATAGATTACAATGAAGAGGAGGAGAGGGGAAAGACCACTGCCTCTGTCACTCTTTCTTACTCTCTGCTGCAGGAACAAAAAACTCATATATTTGTAAAGATTTTTTTTGTACTCTTTGTTTTAAACACTGTCTTTCTATATGAACTTATGGTCATATGGTGGTTGAAATAAAAAAAAATTGTCTTAATCTGTTTCCCTTTTTTGCTTTGTAGGCCTGTAAGCACCAGTTAACATGCGTAGATGTAGAATTGTATCCAAGCAGCTATTCATGCATATGCAAGTTCAGCGCATGCGTATTTGTGCACATTTTCTCGAATGATTGTGTGTGTGTCCGCATACTTAACTTTCAGCCATGCTTGAGTGACGGCAGTGAAGAGGAGAGTGCGGTTTAGGGAGGCAATAAATACACTGAGCGAGAAAGATAGAGACAGAGTGAGAAAGACAGGAAGTTCAAGTCACAGGTGCACAGGAAGACTGGCCCACAAGAAAAACAAAGAGATGTAAGACATAGTGGGGGGAGAGAGGTAAAAGAAAGAAAAACAGGGGGGTTGGAGTACAGCAATAAAATACCAAACATTGTATATTATATTGTAGATTATATAGTTTATATACATTATATATATAAAATATGATTTTTTATATGTATATTTTTTATATCTATATATATAAAATTGTGTACATGCCGAGCAAGCTACTATATGTATTCAATATAATCAGCTGACTAAAATGGAAAAACAAATATTTCTGACCTCTTTGACTCCTTCATTTGGTGGTGGTTTACAGTTCTATCAAAACATAGTTTGCAAATTAGAGTTAATACATTTTGCAAACTGTATCTAGATTTGAATAGAATTAGAGCTCTGTCTCCCAACTTTCAATTGCTGGAAGTAGAGAATCATCTCAACTGAGTAGTTGGGTTAGTTTAACATCCATGTCATACACTCACCAATCACGTTATTAGTGTTTCTATACTTAGTCCATTTGATCAGTTCAACTTGACTCATACAGTACATGAACATTGTGGTTCTAAAATTACAGACTGTAGTCCATCTTTCTTTCTACATACTTTGGTAGTTCCCTTTACTCGATATTTTCTGGGATTTTGTTGTGTATAACTTGGTACTAAAACATTCAAACATTGTTTAACCCCTGTTTGCTCAACCTCCCAAATCTTTTGCAACGTAAATGGTGGCAGCATTTGTTATGTTTTTTTATGTATCTGTTTTTCTTCTTGTAAGGCAATTTTTGCTGAATTTGCTGAGTGTGATTTTGTGTACCATGACTGGTTTAAGGTCGGCGTGGGCAGCTGACTCCCATGGTTTGTCATAACCTTCACACTTTACATGGATGTAAGTGCGCAGATGGTGGAATAATTAAGTTGTTATAGTTGTTGACTTCAATGGCAACTGCTTTTCAACATAGTTTGCAGAATGACGATTTAAATGAGGATTAAATCTTATGATATAGATTGTGAGAATCTGTATTTTGTCTCCCGGAGCTTTGTTTACTTTTTTTGAACTATAATCAAGAGTTTTAGGTTGAACACTTGTGTAAGCTGTATGCTGCATGCACTACAGCATACACACAGTAGTCGATACTACCTGGCTACATACCACAGTAAATATGTGAATATGTTTAAGGTTTTTAACTGACCTGAAGTGACACTGAAAGTGAGTGACACACAATGTCAGCTCTCTTTCATATCAGTAAAACTATAATAAAAAAAATACCTGAGCTTATACATATCGCATACCCCTACTTCAGTTTTTGTGGTGGATCACTCTCAGCACTGCTGCGACACCGATGTGGTAGTGGTTTGTTAGTGTGTGTTGTGCTGGTTTGAGTGGATCTGACACAGCATGTCACAGCATGGACTGTGGTAGCCTAGCGGTTAAGGTACTGGCCTCCATGGTTCAAATCCCACCTCTGCCAAGCTGCCACAGTTGGGCCCTTGAGGAAGGCCCTTAACCCACAATTGCTTGGATTGTAAGATTGTATAAGTTGTAAGTCTGGGAGTCTGCTAAATGCCGTAAATGTAAATGTAAAAGTCTGAAAACAGTCCTCCAAATAAAAATGTCCAGCTACCAGCATTCTGTAAGCAGCGTTCTGTGAGCATAAGTGATCAGAACCTGACTAACATTAATTGATCCTATCGTACCAGCAAAACAGTGTGCAGAATGATCCACCACTCAAGTAGCACCTGATCTGTGGTGATCATGTTGGGGACCATTAGAGTAAAGAGGACTAATGAAGCATGTACAAAAACTACAAAGTACATCTATGTATATGAAAACGGAACCGACAAAATTGGAAAACACTTGCAGAACAAGTAAAGTGGTCAGTAAGTGACTATGGGCCTTTCTTTTGAATGTGTAAGTCAGGGTTATACTTCTCTTTTTTATCTATATTCTTTTTTATTCTATATTATTCGTTTATATATGTATATTGTGCCATATTAAGGTTCGCATATCTAGTACAGTCAGTGTTTAGAGATGTTTTTAAATGTTTCCCTTTCTAACAATTTACAAATGTAGTGACAATTTTAGATCATTGTGAGCCTGATTTTAAAAAATTTAGACAGCACAGGTCTAGCAAAATTGGCTTTGGAAAGTTGGGGACATTTAAAGTCATTATAATTAGCATCTAAACCTGGAAAAAGGATTCGACTGGACTTTAACTTCAGTAATATAAGAATTAACTACTCACCATGTGGCCAAGAGGTAAGGGGAAAGTCTCAGTTTCTTGTCTCAACTGCATGAATGAGGGTAAAATAAAGCTCTTTTAATTTAAATTGTTTAAATTAAATACAATCTCATTGAGAAAACAAAATAATCTTTCCAAGAAGGAGTTCCACTGAAACTTTAATGTATGAATCTAATGCTGATATGTTGATGCTAATGAAGTATGTGTTTACCATATTAGAGCAAAACAATAAGTTCACTGATGAAAACAATAGAAAGGAGGCTCTAGTACCCTGTTGGGCCACCTCTAATCTGGATACAAGATTGGATACAGTTGGGCATTGGAGACAAACAGGTTCCATATGGTATTGCATTGTTACATTACTGTGTTACATTTGCCCATAGATGTTGCAGCTGGGTCTGTAGATGCTTTACACTCGTAGATGGCCGAATCTGTTCCCATAAATGTTTTATTAGTGATAAATGTGGTGAATGGGAAAGTCAAGGAAGTGTTGCTATTTGGGAAACTCTTTCTGTGTGCAGGCAAGCAGGCAAGAGGTTACATGTGGCCACAAGGTGTCTTGGTCATATCCTGGCCATACCATGTCTTTGGTATAACTACTAAGGGTGATTGACTGGCATATGCAACATTCAACACAAGGCCTCCATACTTGAACCCAATCATTAAAGAGAACCCAGATAGAACCTGGATTTTTCACTAAAAATGGCACTGTTCCCGTAATGTAGCAGTCCAGGTTTCTCATTCACAACACCACTGTAAATAAAGGGGACGGTGGCTGGCTATCAATGCCAGGACATATCACGGGTACCGTGACACCAATTTTCATCTGCTAAGCACCTAGGTATTTTCCAGTGTTTACAAAGTGGCACCTGTGTCTGAATGGAGGACAACAAAACTGTAGGAGTTTCTTATGCTTATCATCAGAACATAACAATCCTCTCTACTGGTGGTCTGTCTGGGCTGTCTGGGACTGCTCCCAGTGCTTCCCAGCAACAGGCCTGAGAGAGAGGCGGTTTATATCCGGTGTTTAATTGGCGACGTGATGACGAACACCGGGAGTTCCCACTACTTAAGTGCAGGTCCTAGCATTGTTTGGAGTCACATCGTCACACGCAGTACGGATGGTCTCTCGCTCGCGATGCAATACTTATACTGCAGCGATCTCATTTTTGAATGCGTCCATTTTCACACTTAGTCGGTAACGGGGGTGGGGGGGACCCCTGACATAACGTAACTGGTCAGGGAAATAACAGGGTTTCCAGAGGCTTTGCCTCACTCCCTACCACTGTTTACCCCCTGGCGATCTGGAGCTCCTCCGCGCCACTCGATTTGGGAAGCGTCCCAAATCGACGCTTTACTGTGCTAACCGCACTTTTGCCCTCTGGCACTTCTGCGTGTTTCCCATTCCCACTTGGGACGCACCACAGCTGCATGTTTTCCACTTTTTGTGTTCTGTATTTTGGAGTGCCTTTTGCTTTGCCTTTTTCTTTACCCCTTATTATTATTAGACATCGTTTGTTCCCTTTTCCGCTTCCTTGGGTCCGCTCACACAAATCATAACAGTGTTGTAGAGACTTGTCTAGCATGTACTGATTTCTCGCCAAGATGTACACTACCTAAAAGTAACCTCTTAAAGCCCTTTTATAGAGTAGTGGATGATGCATTTTTATGCCCTCTTGTGGCAAGTCCCATTGTCTAATCAGACCACACCTGCAATTATTTACATTTCTACCTGAGACTTAACTGTATGTTGCGTTTTGAACCAATCCAACATTTTTATCTAGGCTCTTTTTATTGGTCAATTTGTGTTCTTAAATGATAATTGCTACATATAGAGTTAGTGATACTACAAAATACTAAACAAAGGAATTTAAACTGAGTGCTAAATACATTTTTTACTTTCTATTTAACATTCATTCAGATCTGGAAAACACAATGTATAATTAATTAGTTCTCCTCTTATTACTCAAGGAACAGCCATGGAGTTCCTTATATCATGATGGCGCATTCATTTCCAAAATATAAGGTTTCTAAATGGAAGATTTGCCATGCAATTTGTGTGGGTGCTTTTATAGGGGCATTTCAAAACAGAAACTTCCAGTCACCCGTGAATAGCGAAGCTAGCACTACTTCAGTTAATGTAGATTGTGTGCTGTCACACTTCTTGTAAATGAGTAAGAGCTCAGATAAAGGACATGGTGGGCACACTTTTAGGGGATTACACCCTACACTCATTGTCTTTTAGAAGTGTGTGATAAAATGAGCTTCTGCTTCCTTGATGTTGTATCGCAAGCCAAACGTATGCCTTTAGACTGCCCACACTACACACACAGTTTGTGCGTCAAAGAAATGCATGTCTTTAGGGACAGTTCATTTCAAGTACCAGAACCCCAGAAAAAGTAGTCCAATCTCCCCAAAGTCTTTTTTTTATTTAGCCCGACCAAGCTGGATCTTTCAATCGCATAACAAGGTCATGAAAAAATCTTTTTTAAGATGCAGTCTAATTCACACAAAGGTGATGTCCCATTTTTGGTGCTTCTCAAAACTAAACACTGCAACAACACTGTTTATTCATTTCAGTTCTGAAAGTAATTATCACAAGCAAATGGGCCAAAGATAGCACAAGCCAACTAAGTGCAAAAGCCAGCATAAGTCAAAACAGAACCAATTTGTGTGCAATGATCCAACCGTATATTCGGGAATGGCTGATAAACATAAGTCAAATGAAGTGTTCTTCAATAAATACCCTCACTTTCAAATCAAGCCGTTTCTCATATATGACCAAGCACTACAAGAATTCAGTTTGTTAAGACCAACCTGGCATGCTTTTGTCTGTACCTCATTATCACTTGGTCTGCTTGATTCTTCAGTGAACCTCTGGATCACATGTCCCTGGCAGATTTGTCAATTAAACCTATTGGGACTGATGTTATATCTAGCATAATGGAGTAGAAGAAGAAATGCTAATCTGAAACAGTTTATCCTTTAATTTGTACATTGATCTGTGTTTTCATACAATATATTCTGCCATGGATTTAAATCATTGTTCGTTCATTAAGGTGCAGGACTTTCAGTTCCTAGAATTAAAAAAGTCACAGCAGGGGGAAAAGCTTTCTCGTAATTGGCTTACGAGAAAGAGATTTTGACTGGGGTGCATGGCTCGGGTTGGCTCTTGCCTTTTGACTGCTATACCTTCTGTTTCTTTTCCTTCTAGCTATACCGCTATAGGAGTTTCTTGCTGAACATGGCATAAGTTATGTCATAAGTGATTATTTATAGACTATGTGCTCCTAACCAATAAGTAACTACATTTTCTGTTTTCTCTTTGAGCTGATGTTCTGGAACCAGTTCCAGCACCACACACTTAGATGTTCCTCCACCTCAGCATCACTCTACTGGTCTTCATCAACAGAAACCAGTATCAACCATGCACAAGTCCTGCCAGAGTGCAGTAACTCCCTCCATGATTCAGTCATTATGATGTTCCTCCAATAACTTACCACTGAGGACTCATTCATTATTCATTATGTTCCACTTAATCCACATGGGGTCGCGGGCCAGCCGGTGTCCATCGGGCATTTTGGGTGCAAGGGAAGGAACAACCCTAGATGGGGTGCCAATCCATCGTAGGGCACACACACACAGTCACACACTATGGGCCACTTTTAGAGACACATTTCTAGGCCACCACTTAACCTAACACACGTGTCTTTGAACTGTACGGAAATCAGTGTACCAAAAGACACAGATAGGACACACAGAAAGGACCCAGACCGCTCCTGAGGCAGCGGTGCTACCCAAGGAGCCACCATGCTGCCCTACGCTGAGGACTCATTATCTTAAATCTATTTTGTTGTTTTATTTTTATTTTATTATTGATCTAATTTTACTATTACTACAACTTACTATTTCAATTAAAATCTAGGCCACCCAATGAGGATAGGTCTCTTTTTGAGTCTTGGTCCTCCCAAGGTTTCTTCCTTTTATATTCATTGAGTTTTTCCTTTCCACTGTTGCCCTAGGCTTGCTCAATTTAGGATTGGCCTTCTACGACAATATAATACTGTAAATCTGCTTTGAGACAATGTACCATTGTAAAAAGCGCTATATAAATGAATTTGACTTTGGCTGCCCTTAATGAGCATACTCTGTCTTTCAGTTGAATCAGGCAGCAAAGATTAGTTTAAAGATTAAAATCTAAGATTAGTGTTCAGTGTGCTGCTTTACACAGCCATGCCTAGGACTACACACCTGCACACCAACATTGGTCTTTATTTTCAAGGGAACCTACAAAATTCTTCTCAATATGTTTTGGCTTTCAACACCCATCCAAATAGCTATCCTCTAAATAAATACTTACAGATCAATCACATTTGGAGATGTCGTAATCCGCTTTGGATAGAAGTGTCTGCCAAATTAATAAATGCTAAATGTCTTAGCCTTTTCATCTTGTTCCCCTTATGAACATGTGGTTTATTGGCTACTACCATTCCAAGAAGAAAATTCCTGTTTAAACTTTGAAGACAAGTTTGATTAGCAGCTAATGTAGGTTACTATCTAAACAATGCACGGCATCTGTGTGCAACCAAAAACTCACACAAATTCCTACAAATTATGATAAAAGTGAAAATGTCAAGAAAAAAATATTCTTTTAACATGCTGTACATGTAAAAATTGCATATTGAATTAATTACACAGCTAACAAACACACTGACACTTCTCAGCGCTAAATTAGAAGTTAAAGCTTTTTGGGGGGTTTTAAGCCCCATTACCTCTTAATAAATGCATTTACTACTTTTATTTTTTAAAGAAATATTCCAGCACACCAAATTCACATTGTGCCTAAATCTAACAACTATATAAAATTACTGTAGTCCTACAAAATTGTGATAATCATAAATAATTTAGATTATAATTTTTTGTAATAACTGTGAGAGCCTACTACAGAGTGTGAACCAGTGTTCAAAGCTTAACTCCAACACGACCAGCCTGAACTGTTGACATCTGAAAGAAAGTTTTATCTATTTATGCTGCTTATGCTAAATTCTGACCCTCATAGTAGAAAAGTAAAACAAAAATCTAGGATAAATCTAGGGTGCAATTGGTGTGGGGGGCAGTGGAGGGGGGCTTTCTGGATTTTATTTAGTTTAGTATATACAGTGGCTACGGAAATTATTCAAACCCCTTTAAATTTAACACTCTGTTTCATTGCAGCCATTTGATAAAATCCAAAAAGTTAATTTTAGTTCTCATTAATGTACACTCAGCATCCCATCTTGACAGAACAAACAGACGTAAAATTTTTTGCAAATTTATTAAAAAAAGAAAAACTGAAATATCACATGTTCATAAGTATTCAGACCCTTTGCTCAGTATTTAGTAGAAGCTCCCCTTCTGAGCAAGTACAGTCATGAGTCTTCTTGGGAATTTTTTCACACCTTGATTTGGGGATATTCTGTTATTCTTCCTTGCAGATCCTCTCCAGTTCCGTCATGTTGGATGGTGAATGTTTTTAGACAGCCATTTTCAGGTCTCTTCATAGATGAACAATCGGGTTTGGGTCAGGGCTCTGGCTGGGCCAGTCAAGAATGGTCACAGTTGTTCTAAAGCCACTCCTTTGCTATTTTAGGGTCATATTTGCTATTTTAGTTTGTTTAGGGTCATTGTCTTGTTTAAAGGTGAACCTTCAGCCCAGTCTGAGGTTTTCTTCCGGGATATGTCTGTACTTCATGTCTGGCCACATTCATCTTTCCTTCAATTACAACCAGCTGTAATGTCCCTGCAGCTGAAAAACATCCCCATAGCATGATGCTGCCACCGCCATGTTTTACTGTTGGGATTGTATAGGGCAGGTGATGAGCAGTGTCTGGTTTTCTCTACACATATCACTTATAATTAACAAAAGTTCTATCTTTGTCTCATCAGACCAGAGAATTTTATTTCTCATAGTCTGGGAGTTTTTATGTGTTTTTTGGCAAACACTATGATTTCATATGTCTTGCACTGAGGAGAGGCTTCCATTCAGCCACTTTGCCATAAAGCCCCATCTGGTGGAGGGCTGTAGTGATAGTTGAACTTTCTCCCGTCTCCCTACTGCATCTCTGGAGCTCAGCCACAGTGATCTTTGGGAACTTCTTTACCTCTCCCCCAAGGCTCTTTTCCAACAATTGCTCAGCTATAGGAAGAGTTCTGGTCTTCTTCCATTAAAAGATTATGGAGGCCACTGTGCTCTTCAGGAACCTTGAGTGGTACAGAATTTTTTGTAACCTTGGTCAGATCTGTGCCACAATTCTGTCTCTGAGCTCATTGGGCAGTTCCTTTGACCTTATGATTCTCATTAGCATTGACATATTGACATGCACTGTGAGCTGTAAGGTCTTATCTAGACAGGTGTGTGCCTTTACTAATCAAGTAAAATCAGTTCAGTTAAACACAG
>JAUZSV010435586.1:0-17738 GCA_034780495.1 Parotocinclus cesarpintoi | reverse complement strand
AAACTACATACTGCACCATTAAATACTGTATTCTACATACTGCACCATAGTATACTGTAGGTGGAGGAGGGCTTGTGATGAGAAATACCCTCAAGTAATATCAAACTGATCACCGACATGATAAAAGGTAATTAGAAAACACTTATATGCAACTATATTATATATAAATACACTGTATATAAATACTATTGGACAAATCCCTGAGTGAGAATAAATGATCAGCCCTGGTCCACAGGTCACTGTCACCACTCTACAGTACCTCGAGAAACTGTTAAAACCAGGATGTCACCAAGACAGAAGGTAAACAGAAGGCCTCCGTGACAGTTTTACAACATGCCTACGTTTATGTGTAAACCCCTACAAACTCAACAACAAAATGCCTTTGTGTGTCTGTGTTTGTCCACTCACACTCTGACTCTGGTAACAGATGGTGTCAAACGATCACAGCTCGTATTGTTGTCTGCTGTGTGTGAAGCCAAGAACTACGACACAGCACAACGGTCAGTATCAATAAAACATCTAAGAGCACAGAAGAGAACTGGAGATATGATGGAGGTCTAGGCAGGGTCTTATTTCAATACGGATCAACGCTGCAATGATACATTGATTTTCTGCTGATGGAACATTCTCTTCATGGTCACGTCACATTTTTCAATGACCCAAAGATTTACTTTAGTTCGTCCCCACCAGGAGTATTTCGGTTTGGTACTAGTTTGACATTTCCAGTAGCTTTTATGTACTAGTCAGATTTAGTTAAATGTTGGGACATTTAATTGTTTGAAATAGTTACAATTTGTAAAAAATGACATAAGTCAAATGAGTCAAAAATTACTTGATTTAAATTGAGCTGTTTTTATTCTGATGTTTACACACTGACAGGGCACCAGTTCTGCTCAAGGAACACACACAGACTTGGTAATTTTAAGTCAATGTAGACTGGTGCTAACTAATGCTTCACCTACACCTACAACCTAAACTTACCTTTCAGTTGTAACCTAATTAAGATATTTTGACTTGTCTGGCTTTTTAAAAGAAAGCTGTAGTTTTTCTCATGGGAACCACCAAAATGTCCCCACAATGCACAAAATTAAGCTCTATCTGTACTTGTGAGGACATTTGGTCCCCACATTGTAATGTAAACTTTAATGTACAGGGTGAGTCAATGGTCACAGGACACCATGGACTTTTCCCAAAGGCTGCCAAAATCATTGTTGAGGTGTCTTGGTCGGACTTCTTCAGACGATCACTGCATGGTTTGTTGTAAATGGTCCCGATTTCTCTGAATTTAGCTATGAGGGATGTAACAGTGCTGTGTGAAATTTGTGTTGTTTCTGAGTCTGTTGCTATGATACGGCAGCTGCATTCCTTGGACATCAGAATCATAAAAATTGTAAATTTTAAATTCCAACAAGTCCAACAAAAGTTTAGAACATTCTTGATAACTTTTGAACAACAAGAGCTACTGTAAATCGATTTCTGGGACAATTCTGGTCTACTTTGATTTGCTACATGGCCATTTTCCCATTGGGAAAAACTTGTCCTTGATCCAATATGGTAGCTTATAAAATGGCGCACATGTTCTGGACATATGTGGACCGACAGACCCCCTCACCCATTACTTACTGGGATATTCATGTCAATTTTTCCTTTTATTTTTGTTTTTGTTAATTTTATGTTTGCTTGTTTTAAGGTAGAATTGATGTTCAGGTTAATTATGTTAAAAAAAGGACTAAATTTAAGTCTGAGACCACCATTAGATTTAGCAATGGTATAATGACTTATATATATATATATCCATCTCTTCATTAGAACAGACCCAGATAATACCGAACATTAGTATGCAGTATAAAAAAACCCAAAAAAGATCATCAGAAAATACTCCTCTCAGGTGGAGTCTGAGGTTGGGATTGAACCGGGGATCTCTGTGAGCTGTGAGACGCCACCGTGTCACCAGTACCAACATTCATGTCGGAGTGTACAATCAGATGTACGAAAGCCCCTCAAGCTTGTTGCTGGGCCGTAGAACGACCGATTGCGAGTACAGGGATGAGTGGGAGGGAACATCTGAGTCTGTGACCGATCTGGTACGTGAGTGAGTGACGAAGTGAACGTGTCGAAAGGGTCACAGTGCATTCTGGGCCCCGGCTCAGGTTTAATTGTGCATTATTAAGTCACTCCTACAGCGCCTGCCTCCTGGTGCATGCTGATTAAAAATTGAAGGCTATGAAATCCAGTCAGCCTGAGTTTTTGCTTCTCTCTCTCTCTCTCTCTCTCTCTCTCTCTCTCTCTCATTTGCCTTCTTCTGTTCTGGTCTGTTTTGCTTCTTTTCTCTTCGCCAGCTCACCCGTTAGTCGTCTCTGTCTCCCTTCGCTGTCTACCCATATAACTTCCACCCCCTTTCCCATCTCTCTCCCTCTCTTTCTCGCTCTCCCTCTCGCTCTTTCCTTGCTGTCAGGGAGCGTGGAGCACTCGGAGACCCGTGGGAATGTCGCCATGGCAACGCCTGCCACTCAATCCCATCTCAGATGTAAATGACCTCGAATTTTATTAGTGCACAATTTCAAGATCCTCTCATTACTTCCTCCCATTCTCTCTCGCTCGCTCAACTCTTTCTCTCTCGCTGCCTCACTGCAACCCATAACATTCTTCATTATTATTATTATTATATGCAGATCAGGGCTTTATTCCAAAACAAGCGACGGCAATATCACCAAACCTACATGCTTTCACCATATTCCTCGCTCTCTCTTTCGGTACGAATAAGCGAAATATGTGCACGAGGCTCAGGTGATGGATGGTTTATGCATATGTAATGTTGCCAACTGCGAAGGTCCAGCAAAACCACACAGGCTGAATCTGAAGGATTCGACCACAAAGGGCAACGCAAATACAGAACAAGTGCTACTGCAAAGTTAGCGTTTCATATTTCTTACCGAGAAAACTCTACTGAACACAAATATATGGTTCAACATGAAATATCCCCTATTTTTTGGGAGCAGTACATATTTGTATATTTACAGATATGTGCATTTGTACAACAGCAGCCTATACACCCAAGCTCAAAAGTTTATAACACAAAAAGTACCATCCTACATATCATCATCTATACCTGTATTAAGTCTGGAACAAACATCTTTAGAGCCCCACAGGTTATAGTCCACCAAAAAGTTAAAAGTCCAGCAAGAGCATGTATAATCCAATGTTAGCATCACAAAACATTCAGACATTTAGAACACAGCAAAAAACATTACGCTAAAAACGAATTAGGACCCAAAAGCTACACAACATCTAAATCCTCTGTTACAAAAAAAATGCTGATACATAATGCTGTTCACATTTGGTATTTTTTGGTTGATCTTCACTTTTAAATTGCTGCAACATCAAACTTTTTACTTTTATTTACTACATTTAAGAATAAAACTAAAAAAAACGTTTTGCTCATAACATTTTCAAACAGCCTCACTCTATCAATTTCTTAATTTAATAGATGTATTTCTTTTTCTTTTTTATTAAGGCAAATCATTTTCATATTAAAATCTTGATGTTTTTTATTATCTGCAATGCTTTTACGGTGTTTCAAAGAGTTGGGTTCGGGTTAAATATCAGTATTTACTGAATTACTCATTATTAGCATGTCTAGTTGAGTGACCTAGTTTTAAAGTCATTTAAAATTATATTTAATGTTCTTATGTTAGAGATTAGCTAAATGTGTAGCTGTCTTGAAAAGAGAAACGAATCCCAAACGAAAAAAGGGGGTTAAAAAGTTATAAATGGGATACAAGAGAAAAAAGCAACAGTATAAGATTCTTTGTCTGTGTGTACGCTGTTGGGCATGGCCCAATCCAGGAAAAATGTACTGTGAAATTTCATAGTAAATCGCTTGATAGTTTTAATGTGAACTTTCACAGTTCGACCATAAGGTTCACAGTCTACTATGAATTTATAAATTTGGCCACTTCATGGTTCTACTGTCAAAATTGATAGTACAGTGTTCCCTTTCGCGGTTAGTTTTTATCTGCGGTTTTGTGTTCGTGTTGTGTTTGTGAAAGTTTCATTATAGACTGAATTCATTCAAGCCCTACGAGGTAACCCATATGCTCTGCAAGTTCTACGGCTAAAATAGTGTAGAAATACTTAAATAAATATAGCGTCCATACCTCACGGATTTTCGTTTATCGCAGGTGGTCCTGGAATGTATCCCTCGCAATAAACGAGGGAACACTGTACCACTCTAAACTGGGGGGGGGGGGGTTGGGATGGGTAAGCAATGGGTTATGGCGCATTCACACCCAAATGTCTTATCCTGACCTTTGGTTAACTGATCCACCTACCCAAGTGACCATTCTTAATTTAGTTCATTTGCTTTAGTTATTGTTTTGTTTTATGCTTTATACGAATCCCATGAAGTGTTTTTGAGTGCCCTGTAGGCTGTAATGGTAATCCCTAAAGTGTAACGTCAGTCTTTTAAACAAAATACCGAGTGGGTAAATGAGTTTGACCAAGGTTCGTGGTCTGTAGGAACAAGTCCGGACTCTGTTAGGTTATAACTAGACAAAGCCATATCTTCAAATGCCGTACCCACAAAGCTGCTGCTAGAACATGAGAACCACCACAGCTATCTTAATGTTGGCCAAATTCTCCATGCCAGAACAGGTTTACTTGGGAATAGTAAGCATGAACAAAGCTTTAGCTCAAACGTGACATGTTGACTCTGGAGGCAAAATCGGTTTCGGTTCTAAAGCCGACTTCGAAGCCCTAATCCTGTGGTTTTGTGTTGTTTTCTTATTTTTAATATTTATTCCTTTATTCCAGAAAACCCAGCTGAGTCTTGGGTACAAAAAGAGTGCAAGCGCAAACAATGAAATGTTAAACAGACAAACATCAGACAGACAAATAGCCTCTCACCAGTCAGTAATATCAAACATACACAATAGGAAGCAGAACTATTACAATAAGAAGCAGAACCTTTAACGGACCGTTCATGTTTACGGTGAGTTTAATATGGAATAACTGTGTATTATAAGAATGTGGAACCTGCCAACTCTGAAACTTAATTCAAAGGAAAACATGTTTCATGCAACACATTTGTAAGATTTTACAGGGAAAAACAATGAAGATCTTGGACAAAGTGCAGGGTTATGGGTTCTAGATCTCCAAACATTCAGTATGAAACTGAACAATATTGGTTCAATATGTCCATCCACATTCCTCCAAATTTGTAGGAAATTCAATTTGGCACACAAGTCTCACCAAATGTATATTTTCTAGTACAGCTAGGCAGCATTTACCGACCATCTGATCCACGTCTGTTCCTGGTAACGACCAAGGCCTTAATTCTAATTAAATATAATGGAACCTTTGTCTTTACGTTTACATTAATTACAACTGATAACAGTCTTACAGTTACAGCAATGGTGGGTTAAGGACTTTGCTTAAGGACCCAACTGTGGCAGCTTGGCAGAGGTGAGATTTGAACCCTGCACCATCATGTCCAGCACCATAACCACTAGGCTACCACAGTCTTTTAACTCTTTTATTTGTATTTCATTTATAATGGCTGGTCAAATAAGAAATTATAAATAAATAAGATAAAAATAATGACAAAAAGACAATTTCATGTTTTGTTTATTTTTTTAATGTCATTTGTTGTAATTAATAATTATTTATTTTGCATTAACTACCAGCAAAAGTAGAAACTACATGACGGTCTGTGTTGGACACTGGACACTGTTAGGTGTTACAAATTTCTCTGTAATTGTTTCTGCTTTAAAAGGTGATGTTGCATTGCCTGTTTCTGTATGTTGACTCATTCCCTTTTAGTTGTGTGCAGCCAGTGAGGTATGTTAATAATAATTACGCCGTTTTCGTATGAAAATACCCTTTACATTTACACGTGACTTCGGTCCTACAGTACGACTACTGTCCAGGTAACAACCATTTCAGTCAATGACCTGCTTCACAGAACATTATGTGACTGTTAAATAGTTCATACTTGTATTTAGCAGATGCTCTAGCTTAGAGGAAGCACTAGGACGGTGGATTTGAACTCAAATTTTGGTCTGAATTGCAGAAATGTATTTTTTAAACATCTGTACCATTTACAACAGCCAGAGTTTAAGCCTTCTGGCCTATAAAGAGTTCTATCTGAGGCCATGCCGGGTTCTGGGTGATCACATGCACACTGCTCAGCGAGAAACCATGTGAGCATGACCTCATCCCTTATCTGCAGCGTCATTCCCATCACTAACACTGTGTCATCGTTCTGTTAACCCCTGGGATGCAATTAGTAAACCACAACTCATATGGCTCAGCTTCTGACTCACATACTGCCTGATAAGATCACAACATGTTACTCTTACTGTAAAGCAGGACACATGAGAAGCTAGAAAAAAAAAAAAAGAATGGTCCAGTTATTTAGACAAACTGAGAGATGGGGTGTGGTGGAGAGAGTGTGATTTAGGATTCAGAATAGACATTATAAGGGAAGTTAAAAAGAATAAGATACACATTTTTTATTAGGAAGGTTTTTGACTTTTCCAGCTTTTAAAACTTCACTCAAATGGTCACAGAATGAAATAAGAGATTAGAAAAGGTTTAGTGAACACCATAAGAAAGAAAGAAAAAGTAAAAGCAAGAAAGATAGAAAAAAAGAAAGCATGAAAGAAAGAAAGAAAAGCATTTACTTTAATCAGATTATTTACAAAAAAGGTGGAGAGTTGGAAAGGATACTCTTTATTCTCTAAATTTTTTTCCCAATACTCAACTCAGAATAAACCCTGTGAAAGGTTCAGTTAAGGTAAAAGAAAGAAGGAATGAAAGAGAGAATAAGAAGTAATGGTTTAAAAAACAACTGAAAGAAAAGAGGAGCGAATACAGCAAATTTTTTTAGCCCTCGCTCAGGTGTTACTCAGAGCAGGCGTGGTGGAGCAATAGAGCCCTCATGAAACATTAATGCCTCCGATATTTACTTGGTGTTTTCCCCCCTCAAACTGGAGAGGAAAGAGGTGCGTCCCAAATCATGAATTATTAAGCCGCCTCCACTCCTCACTATCATCCTGACAGACACCCCATTTTTAATTTTCAGCTGTGCTTCTTATCTAAAAGTGGGCCAGTGTATTATATGGATGGCATTTGGTATAAAGTCATTAATACTGTAATAATATTATAGTGTCTATACACAACCTAAGGACGTTTGTACATATCACATGGCAGGACCCGGCATAAACACCTCACTAAGAAAATACTCATTATGTTAACAAATTATTTCTGAATATCAGTAACTGTGTACATGCTATTTTGCTTTGACAGGTAAAGAGACCCATAACTTAGTTTGTTCCAATGTGAATCCAATGTTGCTGTCGTTTGCTTACTGCATATTAGGGATAGAGTGAACCTACAGGAACCCAAACTACACTGCATTTGTAGTCCTTTATTTTAATTTAGGGAATTATTCTCCATATACATTATATTCATTCATTATCCTCCACTTAATCCACACAGGGTCTCGGGCCAGCCTGTGCCCACCCAGCAACTCTGGGCACAAGGGCAGGAACAACCCTTGATGGGGCGCCAATAAATCGTTGGGCGCACGCACACAAACGCATACACAGACACAAACACACAGAGTCATGAACACGTTCACGCACTAAGGGCCACTTTAGAGACACCAATTAACATAACACGCATGTCTTTGGACTGTCGGAGGAAACCGGAGGACACGGGGAGGACATGCAGACTCCACAAAGAAAGGACCCAGGTCGCTCCACCCTGGGTTTGAACCCGGGACCTTCTTGACGCTACCCACCGAGCCCCTGTGCTGCCCTCATACAAACATATAGTGCCATGTCTCTGTGTCATTATATCATATCCTAAAATCAGAGGCTCATGTTAATGTAAGTTCATTTTTATGAAAGAGTGATTGCTAAGGTCAAGTACTATGAACTACGGTGTTTTAGTACTCAAAACGTTCATTTGAGTTCCCTCTGAGATGACTGATTTTAATTATACAGATTGTGATGAATTACTCACATTTTTCCATTTTAGCAGATTTCCTGAGTACTACAAAAAAGAAGGAGGGAGAGAGACTTTCAAAGGGCAAAAAACCTGAACGGAATTCAATTTCCAAAATTATACAGACACCCCTTCAAATGAGTGGATTCTGCTATTTCAGTGACACTGACTAGACCTGAACTCTTCTTAGACTAACAGTACCTGCAGAATTGCTCGCTCTGAATATCTAAGATGGCTCAGACTCCTCCTGTGTGGTGTTTGCATGTTCTCCCCGTGTCCCTGTGTGTCCCTCAATTATATACTTCAGATGCCTCCCCCATTCCAAAGACATATGAAAAGTTCATGTCTGCATGCTGGCCCTAAATTGTCCACAATGTTGAGTAACTCATTTCTGTTATGAATAGCCACTGATGCTGACGTGATGTTAAATAAATAAAACTAATAACCTAAATTATGAGCAATTTCACTCACTCTCAGTTTACCACTGTGTACGGTTTGGTCATTCCATCAACACTATGCCCTGCTCCCATAAAACAAAGTTCTTAAATACAAACTTTGCTAAATTTGATTGAATCTTGTCTGGTTTGAACAGAGACACTTTTGAGATGAATCTGAAATCCAACAAAAACGCTAAATAACATCAATACCTGACCTGACATATGGTGGAGTGTTAATGTGTGTTGTTCTGGTATGAGTGGATCAGACTCAGCAGTTCTGCTGGAGTCTTTAAAAACTTTAGGTTCCCTGCCAGACAAGTAGTCCACCCCAAAGCTGTCCAGCCACCAGCATCCTGTGAGCACTAATAAAGGATTGGACAATTTAAATTTTAGACTAACACAAACTGCAACAACAGACGAGCTCCTGTCTCCGATTTTACATCTACAAAGTGGAGCAATATGGTGGCTGTCTCTAACAAAGTGGACAGTGAGCACTGCTGTATCTTCTACAGTCAAACCAGCACATCGCATCAGTGTCATAGGAGTTCTGAGAGTGACCCACCACTCCAGTAGTACCTGATCTGTACTGGTCCTGTTGGGGTCCTGACCAAACAAACAAAGCACAAGGAGGTGCATATATAAATGCTGTATATAAGTGTCAATGTGCAGCAGACTGCAAACAGTTTAGCTGCTGATCGTTGGAGCCAGAGTGGAGATATGATCACTCAGCAAATGTACAGCCAAGAGACATTTTAACATAACAACTTAAAAATGTAGGAGGCTTCGTATTGCAGTTATAAATAGAAATCGCAGGGGTTATGATGTCAGCTCAGTTTAACCAAGAGCATTACATCATACCTGAGAGAAACAGAACAAACCTGATCTCAGGCAGTGGTTGGCTGTGGCTGTAATTTACTTTTTTACGCTGCATATCCATTCCACTCACGATCCGATCACAGACAATGCAGTAAACCAAAAATATGTGCATCAGAGGTACTAGTTTACAGGAACTACACAATACATTAGGAATTTTTTTTTAACTACATATACACTAAATACTCAAAAAGTCCTCATTGGCCAGGTAAATGTCCTGAGAAGCAACAGGCAGCTTCAACAAATGTGGCTACCAGTGATGGTTTGTAGCAGTGCCCACTCTCCAGTGGATTGGTGCCCCATCCAAGGCAAGCCCCATCATGCCTTGGGTTCTCCAGAATAGGCACTGACGTTGGGCAAAAAATACCCTCAACACTAACCCAAAAGTCTCTGAAGGTCTGAAGGTAATCATCGTCCATGGATTCTGCTTTTATACTACATAAACGTTTTGCAAATCCATCATAAGTTGAACTTTTCATCAATCGAGGAGTTTAATACACACCGTACATATCATAGAGCAGTAAACATGGTTAAATGTGTGAGGCTGCAACATAAAGTGGTGCATTAATGGGACACTGAAGGACTGGTGATATCCCTATCCCACACAGACCCTGACCAGTGTTGTAAAACAGGATGCTATGCTGTGCTGTTGTTTACAGTGCTGGATTATTCGAGCCAAACATGTCAAGATCTACTAAATAACCATTTTTAAATGTTAGCCAGAGCTAGCACATAGACAAATAACTCTAGTGTCCTGATGAAGACGTGTGGTCTGCACCATCCTGCATAGCCTCCTATTCTTTTGTCCCCCCTTTAGCCTAGCTGCAGCTGTAGCTTCTCAGCATTTATACCAGTCTTTTTCCTTCATTTCTTTGGCTGGGATTATCATCTATAAGCTAGAGCATTCCTGTCCTGTCCTGTATGCTTATGTTCTATCTTTATACATTGTCTTGTTGATTTCCATCCAATATTAGCATGGTAAGTTAGTTTACTTTCCTTTTATGTTAGCTCTCTGCACGTTGTCTCTTGTATTTTAGCATTATGGGTAGTTCTTCCTTTTCACTGTGCCCTGTTGGTCCTTCATATCTTTTTTTTTTATTTTAATAAACCATTACCTCTCTGTCTTTACATCCATTTCTTCTCCACAGCTGCTGATCAAGCGTTATACTAGGTTACCTGGTTAAATGACCAGCTCCATGTTTATCAAAGTCATATTAGCTTTGGTAGTGGTGTCCCAACGCGGGATAGTTTCATGGCGGCATCTTTCTATAAAGTTCTGTATTTTTAGCATTTGAAACACAATCAACAAAAACTTTGGTCTATTCTTGATACATTCTAAACAAAAAACAGCACTGTGCAAAAGTCTTAGGCCACCATTAGATTGCTTGTTTTAGCATTGCTACAATGACCACATACAGTATAACACATTGTCAACAACTCGACCTACAACTTTTAAACTTGGATACATCATTTCATAATCCTCTCTTCTACTGATTTTCATTCCAATCTTCGTGAGCTTTAGCATACCTTGACCTTTTCACCCCATTTCACTTCCACAAAAAAAGCAGTTTCTTAGCTCTAACCTGTCCCTAAAAACACCCTTCCTGATCAAGCTTCTTTAGACTGTAGAAAAGTCAATGAACGTTATCCAGATAAATACTTGCCACTGTGCCCTAGAGAAGCTGTTTTATTACAGTTTCTTAATACAGCTTAAAAATAACCTGTATTTTCTGCTCGTATTCTAATATGAGACTGAGAAATATAGAATATAGTTTTGTACATTATGCATTATACCTTAAAATAATGGTATCTAATCTAATAAGGTGCCCTAAGACTTTTGCACAGTACTATAGGTTAGTACAACCTCTGTACGAAAAGAATCTTGACTCACCGCTGGCATTCTGGATCATTTCAAAGTGTATGATGAAGTCGAGGTCAGGAGGTCAAGGCAGGAAGATCAACCATAAAGCCGAAAGTTTAGGAGAGCCATTCTGTTGTGGACAAACACAGATATTCATTGCTGTATGCTCCATAAAATGATCAAGTGTGTGTGATTAAAGTCATAGAAATCCTTTTTTATATTAGAATTGGGTTCTAAAGGGACATATTTCAGCATTTGGAACTATTAACAAGTCAGATAAGTCCATGGCCTATCAGGATATGTTTGTACATGTCCTGTGTTTATGCTTTATTATTTAAGCATTCATATCTGTAACCATGTATTGCAGTTATAAGTTTAAAGTAAAAATTAATTTGAGCATATGAGACATGTTGCAAAAGTACAAGAAAAGGCAAACTCTCTAGAATGTTCTAGTGGCAAACTAGTCAGGAAGGAGACAAGGCTGAATGAGGAAGTGAGCTCTGTTTTCTCTGGGAGGGTGAACCGGTTCAGCCAGTATGTGCTCAGAGCAACTGTTTGCACACAAACCGGTGTGTGTGTGTGTGTGTGTGTGTAATGTGTACATTCAGTTCTAATGTGTGTTTTATATGTTTCACGTCTCTTGATGGTGTTCATCACGGTGCATGACGTGACTTAATTATGTTCACCTGCACAAGTGTGCGTCCTGTACAGCTTATCATTCTGGACTTCTTATAACGTATACAGACTTCACTCCTGTTTCTCCTTCACGCCAAAAGGTGGAGAGAAAGACTACAGAAAGAGAACGCTTTCCTCCCTCACCCCCACTCCTCGCCTCCTTCCGTTCTCCATGTAATATTTCACTGCGCCCGCTGCTACTCTTCCAGGCCATTAGGGGCATGCTATACTGACACTTCAAACTCTAGCCGATATAAATAGATTTGCTAGCACCCTCTCATGCATTTTCCTTTTCTACCCCCTGCAGATTGCTTGTCAGAACATTACAGAGTCGGAATTACAAGCGCAGGCTCGAGAATTCATGAGGTTCTGCCTGTCGTATTCTCCTTCCTCCTTTTTTCTCTTTCAGTATGCCTGGGAAATGGATAAGGGGGAAATATTTTGGGCACAAAATCGTTTTTAGAAAACAGTCGCAATTGGTCGCACTCTGAGAGCAAACTTGCTGCTGGATATTGTACCGTCCCGTTTTGCTCGATGTCTTCGGTTTAGGCAGTGGCAAAAAAGGGCAAGCTAGCAGCATCTAGTGAGAGAAGCAGACAAAAGCAGACGGTGCAAAATGCCTTTCTGCTCGCACAGGCACGTACGCGTGCCCCTCCCTCACCCGTTTCCATTTCTTTGCTTGTGTTCTTTGCTCTGACTAATGCGTGCGGCTACAGAGGAGTTGGGAAACTTTTCCGTCTTTGCCTTCTCCCCTTGTTGCCTCTTTTCAGAACACAAGTGCTTTGTTCCACGCTCGTCTGTTCACTCCGCGTTTATTTCTAAGTGGGAAATGAAAATGAGAGCGCCTGAACAGGATTAGAAATCTGATCTGTAGAAAACCCTGTTCGTTGTGCAGTTTTAGGAAACATTAAGTTACGTAGTGCATTATTTGTACTGTAATTACAATGGGTAAGCAGGACACTTATCAATCAACAAGCAAAGCAGTTCTTATTTGAGTTAATAAGGAATTTCTGTAATTCTCTGATTAATCAAGTGCCCAAGGATACAGCATACGCCGATCTAGAAACCAAATTTCAATTTCCGATAAACAGAGCTGGGTTTTACCCCAGTAATCGCAGTACTAATCACAATGATACCAGTTACTCGATTCCCCATTAGGCTGTGTGCGGCTGCAGAAAAAGAATATGGTTGCCAGGTCTGCTTATTTTCAGAAGTTGCACCTCTTTTGGTTTTATTTACATAGACCAAGTGTGGGGGGTGTCAAATTGTGATCTGACAACCCTGTAACTAAACGCAACATGGAATTAAACGTGGAATTAAACAGAGACTAAAAAAAGAGCATGAGCTTTTTTGCAGAGACTAAAACGAAATATATACTCAAGCGAAAGAAGAATTTGATTATTAAATATTCCAAATTTAAATTTACGTCGCATCTTTCTGTCATATTATTGCCTGCTTGTAAAGTAGAAATCCTGGGTAGAAATAATTGCCTGGGTTATGTAAACCCGGAGTTATTTCATTATACGATTACTCAAATGCATAATCGGCTTACTGACAAAATTGGATTTTCTGCATCGGATTATTGTGCACATGTAAACGCACTCGGTGTCAGCCTCCTATAATATGATCATAGCCATGATGGTGCAGCTGAAGGCGATAAGGCCTATAAGCAGTTTAATAACACTCATGTGACCACTTAATCAAGTAGTAAACACTTATTTTAACCCTATTGTATGTCCCAGTACAAATTTCTGCTTTTCATTGCTTCTCTAGAGCAAAGTTTTACCCAGGCAAGGCAAGTATATTTGTATAGCACCATTCATACACGAGGCAATTCAAAGTGCTTTACAGAATTAAAAAATAATAATAATAAAATGAAATGACACAAGCTTCTCAGAACCAGAGGAGCTGCTTCCCTTACTTAAACAATATTCAACAGGTAACGAGGGCAACCAGACCAAGCTTAGTAAATTGTATCATTTTTATTTAGGCACTGAGGCACCAAGATGCTCTGTCCCACTCCGTGGAGACCAAGGTCCAAGTCCTGGTAGGTCTTTCTGTCCAGATCAGGTGTCACATACAGGCTCAATTGTTTGTGAATTAGGGGGAGGACACCAGTCTGGAGATTATCCCAAAGCAACAGGAACCCCACATGGCACTGAAATACACTGGTATGCTTGAGCCTTTGCAAAGTGCTATCTGGAATAAGCAAAGGGTGCTACTTGCAACCCTGAATAGGATTAGTGGATGGAATGAGGAATGGGAATGGAAAAAAACAACCACAACAACATCTCTCCATACTCTAGGGGACACCATGCTCTCTGCTTTGACTCTGCATGATTGTTGAACTAAATTAACGATTCAAAATCACATTTATGGTTATTAGTCGTTACCTCCCCAGAAGACCTCCTGGCTCTCTTAATCCCACAAAATTGAAATTGAAAAGCATCAGTGTTGAAGTTAGAGCCTTTTTAATGGTGGTTGATGTCATGTCCTGTAAAAACAATGATTGTTATTGCTCATAATCCCAAGTGAAAGTCTGCTAAATGACATATATGAAACATAAGCGTCCCACAGCACTGATCCCTAAGTTCTCCATTTGCTCTTGAAACAATGGAAACTCCTATAACGGAAAGTTTTGCTATGCCAACATGATTCATGGTTATTGATGTCAAATTATTTTCCAACCCCCCAATCCAATGTGACTTACAATTGAATTTGCAAAATTTGTTTAATATAATTCGATTTCCACACTAGGTGTTGGCTCAAAGAAGCCTCACAAAAGTCAAGCACATTTCACGAGTTACAAAAGACCAAAATTCTTAAACCAGTAGAATAATTTTTTTAAAGAATTATTTACATGTATGGCCCACCACTGTCAAGCTACCATCATTAGGTGCTTAAGCAAGTCCTTTAACTGTTTCAAGACCAAGGGACATATTTGTCCCGTACTTTTAAATGGACACCAGATGCGAATGAAACAACCCTCGGTCCTGAATTGGTTAAAGTGAAGGGTTTCAAGAAAAAAATGTCTCTGTCTCTGCCAAGCTGCCCCAGTTGGATCTTAAAGCAAGACCCTTAACCCACCATTGCTTGAATTGGTGACAGGGTGAGAAGCTCGGACATCCAGGAGAGACAGTAAAACCGCTACTCCTCCAGATGAGGTTGTTTGGGCATCTGGTAAGGATGCCTCCTAAACGCCTCCCCAGGCAGGTGTTTCAGGCAAGTCCAACCAGGAATAAAAAGAGAAGACCCAGGACACACTGGAGGGATTACATTGCCCAGCTGATCTGGGAACCCTTTGGAATCCTCCCAGTAGAGCTGGTGGAGGTGCCTGGGGAGAGGATGGTCTGCACCTAACTGCTTAGGTTACTGCGACCTGAACAAGCTGAAGATAAAGGATGCATTTACATATTAAATATTCTATTATAAAAAAAGTTTGTCCAACCGTAGTTTAAAGTAAACAGATTTAAAGTACATACACACAACGATACACTCCAGCACTCTGCAGTGTATGATGTAGTCACGTACTGAGGAAAAGCCTTAGTCGTGGATGTTTTTAACGTATTTTAATGCTGCGTTATGATATATACCGTATGTATTAAACTCCTTTATTTACAATAAATGTAACTTATGATAGATTTGTCAGAACGTATCTCCATCGTAAATTACCTGCATGTTCATCTATAGGTTTAAGAACTACATACTGTATAGTATGTAAATTAATTAAAAAGCCTTACAACCTCACAAGCTTTGCTCATTATCCTGTGAAACATCATATTATGCTACATAAACACACTCCATCCTCCCATGAAACAACAGATTTTTCTCCATAACTCCTGTGTTTTGGGTAACCAAAACATGAAAAGCTATTAGTCCTGTATGTTGCAAGGCGAGGTCTCCATGGATAAGATTCATTTTTTTCATTACCTACTACAGATTAAGATTTTTGATTAAGATCAACAATTATTGTGTTATTGTTTTTTTGTCATCATAGGTCACTGACAAGGTTTGGACTGTGCATTTGGAAAACTATCCTGCCCACAAAACTTCAAAAATGAAATAACCCATACTGAATATTTCTTGTGAGCAGTGTATTAAGATCTGGTCAATTTTTACAGAGCCCGCGAGGGGACATGAGGGATTTGTTTCTTTTGCGTTCTTTTTGTATTTGTATTCTTTTTAAATGTCGCTCACTGATGTGACACGCATGACTTTTAGCAAGCACAAACGGAATGTCCTTGTATTTAAGGCCGATTTCATAATAAAAATCAACCAATCTCAAACACGAGTGTATTGTCTTGTCCATTTTTATTGACCCGTAAGAGTTTGGTGAATGTTGCACATTTGTAGCTATTGCGAGGTAACGCAATAGTATTGCGTGGGAATGCAATAAACGTATTGCGAGGTAACGCAAAAAGTATTGCGAGGTAACGCAAAAAGTATTGCGAGGTAACGCAGAAAGTATTGCATGGGAACGCAAAAGAAAAAAAAATCCCCCATGTCCCCTTGCAGGCTCCGTAATAATACATATATGACTTACATTTTCTATATAATCCAATTATACATTAAATATAGATTTTATAATCTTCAATGACCTTTTAGAGAGTAGGGCATAGCGGTTCAAGACCACTAAGATAAGAACATGAATTGTATTTGCTGTAAATTGGTTCTAGTCTGCACTGTGCACAATAACCACAAGAGGTCGCTCCATATTCGTGTAACACGTATCATTATGTAAACGCATAGAAGATGTTTATTGCGCTCACAGACTTCAATACGAAACCTTACTACGGATGATTTACCAGAGAAATGTAAGAACTGCCACAAAAGTAGCACAAGGCTATAATAGAGATTGAAAACAGTATGCGGCTAATTCTGGGTTCTCTTTAAAAAGGAGACCCTCTAATGTTAAACAAGGGCCAGACTGATTTGAGATCTGTCCAGCTCTGCAGAATCTAATTACATTTTACATTTACATTTCCAGCATTTAGCAGACGCCCTTATCCAGAGCGAATTACAATTAATACAATTATTATAATACAAGCAATTGTGGGTTAAGGGCCTTGCTCAGGGACCCAACTGTGGCAGAGGTGGCATTTAAACCCTGCACCTTAACCACTAGGCTACCACAGTCCCACCTATATGATGATCTCTGTAATGATCTCTGATGGTTTAAAGTTTTTGTTAGTTGTTGAATTGCTGTTGAATACTATGATGTTTACTACACTGACTGTTTGGTCATTACAAATATGGTAATACGATTTTTAAGATAAGGGTGTGAGTATTTTTGTAATGATTTACTTGACTAGTGATGCACCATGGAACGGTGTGTGAAGTCAAAGCTCAAGTCAAATTCATCTGCATAGTGTCTTTTACAACAGAGTATTGTCTTAAAGCAGCTTTACCTAATTGAAAAAGCCTAGGGTGATAGTGACAGATTATTGTTATATAAAGAGTCATTGTAGGTCCTAGTGTCCTCAGCAGGAACGTGTTGTTGGCATGGCATCCTCAGTCACCCGGAGAAGATGTTGTCCGAGAAACTGAATGAAGACTGGAAATGAAGGACTGGAATGAAGAACAGCTTGAGTGGAGCTAACACCGGTACAGGAAGAACATCTTGGTGTGAGAACTGGAACTGCTGGCAGAATAAGAGAGGAAACAATATATGTAGTTTGGTTTCTGTCTGTCTATCTATCTGTCTCTCACTGTGTGCGTGTGTGCGTGTGTGCGTGTGTGCGTGTGTGCGTGTGCGCGTGTGTGCGTGTGTGCGTGTGTGCGTGTGCGCGTGTGCGCGTGTGCGTGTGTGTGTGTGTGTGTGTGAGAGAGACAGAGTGTGTGTGTGTGTGTGTGTGTGTGTGTGTTTGTGTTTGTGTGTGTAT